>APFE031088502.1:0-10897 GCA_000404065.3 Pinus taeda | reverse complement strand
AAATGCCTGATTTAATGTATCTAAATTTTAAATCCAAGTGAACTTTCCCCACAAGTGAGAATGCCGACGGAGAATAAATAGCAAATAATGCAATTTCAAGCACCATCTCATAATGTTTCCATTTCAAAATGTAAAGCAACCACAATTCATCATTAAAGCAAAACAAGTAAAAGTTATTTATGATGCTAAATATAAAACAACGTATGAATATTCAGATCTCCAAGGACGTTACAACGTATGCAGTTGAATATTCAGATCTCTAAGGATGCTACAATGTATGCAGTTGAATAAGGAGCAAACTCTTGGTGTTCAATTGCACTCCACTTCCTAGTTGATAGCTGAAAGAAATAGGAGATCGGATTTCCTTCCTCTGTAACACCATTCCAAAAAATCCGGTCACGCCACGCTGCAGCACAGAACAAGCATCACTGATCACTTCTTTTGAAAGGAGCCACGTCTACACTATACGTGTCAAATCCGCAGAGCCATTATTTAGACACAAAATCGTAGATGAAGACAACAACCTTTCATTAAAACTTTCTCCAAACAGGACAAGCTTTCCTTTCCTTAAAACAACAAATGGAGGAGGACCGTAAGGAATAGGGGCTGTCCTTTCTGAGGTCTTCTCCATAGGGTCGTATACTATTATTCCATAATCAAAGAGACTCGAAATTGAGTGAAATAGACATATCAAATGTTGATTTGTGCCGTAGTACTTTCGGTGTTCATAGAATTGGGGATTACACATCATTTCATTTCAGCTTCTGCACACACCTTTGAACTCATCGTATAATTTGTAAGGAATTCGCGACAAGTCCTTGGATAACAGTAGGAATATTCATAAAATCCTTCATTACTGGCACCAATACCGGATGCCGCAAATGAATTTCTTTTATTTTATCATTTTTTTCATTAAGATGGATCTAGGCTCAATTAATTTCTCTCTTTAAATAGGCTATATTCCACTGAATACTATGGGTCAATGACTTCTCAATACCATGTACTAATACCATGGGTCATTTTTACTTTTACTATTATTATTATTATTTTAATTGGAGTCAAAAGACCCCTAAAAATAAATTGACTATTTTACTCAACTTTATTTTAATTATTCATTTTATTTTTCAAATTTTATTTTTATTTCATTTTTATTTTTATGTAATTGGAATGTTTACAATAAATGACATTACAACATCTCTATCATACTAAGATGGAAAGTGCAAAAATATTTTGAAATTATTCACATTTTGAGTGAATGTTTCATTTATCATTAAGGACAATCTAAACTAAAATAATATAAATGGATATGAAAAGTAAGAATGCAAAAGTGAAAGTGGAGATAGGAGAGAAAATGTCAAAAAAGACATCATCAATATTTTGAAATTGTCATTTAATACGGTTTTATAGATAAGCTATTCATCTTCAATCTTTTCAAACCCCACCATTTTAGGGATTCTCCAATGCCCCCTTTCATTAGGGATAAGGTGATCTTTTTTGAAACATAGGAAACAATTTCATATCAAATAATAAAAAAGATACATTTGAGCCACTATTATCTTTCCATTACGGAAACTACACCAATACATTAATTTGGGCAAGAATTTCATACCAAATAATAATAAAAAATATGCATTTGCAGTAAGGAAACCACATCAATAGCATATTACAAGCATACAACTTTTTTCCATATTACTATAATGCTATTATAACACGGTGATATAATAAAAAGAGCATGATATTATATCAAGGGTTACTATATAGTCTATGTCTCCAACTAGAATGAGAAGTAGATTTACTTGTTAGTAACTAAGAAACAAATATAATAAACCCAAACATTTCAACATTAAGGAGAGTCCATGGATATTGCTTATGGATTCTCATTGTGTGGAAGCATAAGGTTTGAATTATGGAAGATAGATAGAGACTCATCAGGTTTGAGAACATGGGTGTAGAGATGACCAATCCAAACTTCTTGATTTTGAGAGATATTATACTCTTTATGTCTACAATTATAATATTTTGGCCATTCTTGAAGAGCTTCTTGTGAATTCTTGTTTCTTTATGGGAAATTTAGTCTTCAGACTAGTTGGAATCCATTAAAAGACCAAATATGTTTCCCAAGAAAATCATGATTTCAACATATACTAGATATTCAAATGATATAGAATATTTTTGAGGAATTGAATAGGAATATTTGAAGCAATGTAATCAAACTTTAAGGCTTAAGGCTTGGGCTTTGGATGTTGGCATTGATTTAGACTCCATCTGTGTCTAAGAATTCAATCACACACCGCTCAATGCTCTAATACCCAATATAAGTGTCACAAAGACATTTTTCCAAAGTGACATGAGTAGCATGCTGCCTCATCTTACTATTCCTTGTCACATTCTATAGAGAAATGAGGATTTAGTAGTGTATGCTTTTGTTGTAGATTATATACATCAAAATTCACTACAACAAATCCTTATGATTAGCTCCCTTATTTGCTTCCAAGGATTGTTTTAGTGTTTTTTTTCTCCAATAGCATCATAAATAACACTAGTAATAGCGCCCAAAATATTGTTGGAAATAGTGCCATATATTTCCCGAGAAATGGTGCCAGTGATAGTGTCGGATTTAGATCCCTTTTTGGCACCTAAATTATCGCCTTGGTTAGCTCCCTTTTTAGTGCCAAATGTGCCTAAATATTTAATTAATTGAGGTGCTGGGTATCAAGTGGATAGGGGCTTTGAGGTTATGGGATTTAGGGGTTTGTAGTAAAAAGGATGAAGGGTTAAGGGATTATAGCTTAGGATTTAAGGGATTAAGCATCGAGAGCTAAGGGATAATTAGGTGCTTATGAATTATGTAGTTGAATGGCTAATGGCTTAGGGATTTTGGGTTAAAGGATTACTGTTTAAGTCATTGTTAGGGCATAAGGGTTTATGGATTAAGGGATTAGGGATTATGGCTTAAGTGTTTAAGGGTCGATGGCTTAGGGGTTAGGGGATTTAGGACTTTTGTGTCAATGCAATATTTGTCAAAATTCTCTCTAAATGTCATGGAATGTCTTCTAACACCCCATCACCAATGTCATCCACCGATGTCACACGTTGAGTAGTTAATGGGGCCAATATTGAAATTTCTTCAAATTGTTCCTATATGTGCTAAATTTTGACATGGCTAGATTAGGCGCATTCGCCCTTGACGACATGCGAGGGTTTCAAGACTCAAGGATGTGTGACATCCTCACATAATATTTGAGATCGTCAACATTTGAATCAATGTTCATCAAGCAGTCTCATTTTCATCATTCTTCATTTCCATTTATGGAATCTTTGTTGAAGCTCTCTTAAAATGTCGTGGAACATCTTCCAACATGCCCATCACCAATGTCATTCATCGACACTACATGGTGAGCAGTGAATGGGACCAACGTTCAAATTTAGTGAGCGTGATGATTAAGGACAATGGGTTAGTTATTAAGGTTTATAAGGGATAGGGATAAGGTTTATAAGGTTATAGAATGGAGTTTATAAGGGGACTACACTAACAATATCAATAAGGGGAATACAATAAATGCTTCCTAATGGCAAAAAGGTATTCTATGAAACTCATGATGAGAATGAAAGGAATGATAATGATGATTTCGTAGACTCTAACTTTGGATTAAATGCCTGCCATGTTCCAAAGATCAATATCAGGAAGTTTGATGACAAGGATCCAGTAACATGGATACTATAGGTAGAGCAATATTTTGATCTCCATAATGTGTAAAACACACAAAAGTTACACATTTCATGTTTATATTTAGAACCCAATCAATTTGTATAGTATTGATGGGTTTCTTCTCGTCAAACACTTGTCACTTGGTAATTTTTTATGGAGTAAATGATATAACATTAGGAGGATACAAAGAGAAACACCTTCTTTAGCCAATTGCTAAATATCAAACAAAAGGGTTCAATGGCGAAGCATATTGAGGACTTCCAAAAATTGAATATAAGGGTAAATTATATTCCAAAGGAGCATAGGATTGATGCCTTGATAGGGACTTGAAAGGATAACATCCAATGTGAGTTTCACCTTTGGCAAACTAATTCATTGGAGAAGGCATTCAGGGTGGCAAGAAATTTTGAAAGAAAAATTATGACAACAAAGAATTCTACCACCCACAACTATAAAGATGGAATTTTTGCTGCCCCTAGCCTTCCACGACCTATAAGGTTGACACCACAACAATTGGAGGAAAAAAGAGAAAAATTACTTTATTATAGTTGTGATAGAAAATACACTAGAGGTCATAAGTGTGTTGAGAGGAAATTACTTTACATAGATTGTGAAGAGGAGAATGAAAGGGAACAGGAAATGTTAAAAGAAGAGGATATACACTACGAACTAACCCCAGAGAAAGAAGAAACGAATCTGATCATATCTTGTAATGCATTGGTAGGAATTACCACCCCTCAAACTCTCAAGGTAGAAGGACATATAAACCACTGGACTACGAACGTAAAATTTGTCATAAATATGGATACTTGTTCTGCGACTTCCCTCAATGGTCGTAAGAGACAACTACCCCTACTCTGATAGCCCCAAGCTCTCCATGTGGGAACTGCTTTTCTCTCCTCATGGATCTGGGTGAAAAGATCAACCAAAAGCACTTGTATCTATGTCTGCATCTCAAGCAATGCAGGAGGTGGAGGGGGGTCTTGAATATCCTAAAAATAAACAACCAAGCAAATGAAAAACACCAGAAGAGTTATCCGCATGCAAGGAAATCAAGAAATTTCTTTCCAAAGTCCAGAAAGCCCTTGAGAATGAAGACAAAATGGATCAAATCAACTCCAATGAAAGTTTTATGGTAGCATTCTTGTGAAACTAGGCCAAAGATGGATGGGCAGAAATCCCTCAATATCCACTAGATCATTTCCATATGATCTATAAGGATTGGGAACAACATCAAGCTTCTATGGAATCCCCTCCCTAAACGGATTTGGCTATATGAGAAGAAAAAATGCCCACAAGGCAAGGTTAGTCCAACTCAGGATCCAGGAAGAAAGGTAGAGGACGCAACAGTGAAGTGATCAAAGAAACAAGGTTTATCCTAGTTAACTGAGGACAAGGAATTGTCCTCACGGAATACTACCAACACTCTCAAACCACCCCTCCTCAATGAAGGTGGTCTCGTGGAACATAAGAGTCCTCAAATCAAAGGGTAATTTGAGGTACTTAAAGGAACAACTTCCACAGGATAAACCAGACATCTTAGTCATGTAGGAAACTAAGGTAACACAGGATAAACTTATTGAAATCATAAGTAGAAGTTGGCTTACGACTAAGTGTATGACACTGGATCCAAGGGTAATGCAGGAGGCTTGGGAATGCTTTGGGACTCCAGATATATCTCTTTTGGGAACTAGATTGCCTACCCAAATACACTTTCAGGTCAATTTGAATGTATCGGCTTCGTGGAGAAGGTTTGATTAACAAGGGTTTATGGTCCTACTTTATCAGGGACAAAGGCCACCTTTCTTAGCAGTTTCGACAACTGAAGGAGATTTTTGGCAAAACCAGCTGGATTCTAGTAGGGGACCTCAATTTGATCAAGGATTTGGGTGAGAAGAAAGGAGGAGTCAGGTGGATGAATCTGATCTCCATTTCCTTTCAATATACTGTTCAAGGTCTTGGAGTAGAAGACATTGATTTTATTAATGGTTCTTTCACATGGAATAATCATCATGGAAGTAAGCACTAGAGCTCCACTCTTTTGGATCATTCTTTATTTCAAATAAAACCCTACAACGGTAATTGTTTCTTCAAGCTTCGATCCTGCCCTCCATGGGATCAGATCATTGGCCCATTTTCTTGCAAATTGACCTAAGGATGGCACTGAGGAACCACCGACGCTCCGACCTTTTCATTTCAAATCTTTATGGCTTGAAAAAACAAATTTCATTTCTAAGTTAGAAGAATGGTGGAAGGATATTAGTGTGTTTGGGTGCAATCAAATGGAGACTTTCTAGTTGAAGTTGAAGGCACTAAGAGGAAGGATTAAAAAATGGACTCGGTCATATTTTAGTAAAATTCATTATGAAAAGTGAAAGTTGGAGGAATAAATGTGGTCAATCTAGTAGTAGATAATTTTAGAAGGTAGGATTAAAACCCTCATTGTTCAGGGGGGTGAGGTACTCAATGACCTGGAGAAATGAAGAAAACAAGAATAAATTCTTTGGAGGAACAAATCAAGAGTTCAATGGGTCAAAGAAGGTGAGCGTAACATGAAATTATTTCATAGGACTATGTTAAAAGATAGACAGTTTCATAGGATTTTCTCCCTCAATGGATTGGACGGTCGATGGCTTTTTCAACATGAGGATATTTCTAAGGATTTGATCACCTATTTCTATACTCTTTTCATAGAGCTCTAAGAATATGAGTGTGAGTCCATCTTGAGAATCAAGCAATGTATTCCCCAGTTAATCTAGGAAGATCAAAATGAGGATCTCATGTGGGAGATCTCCTAGGTGGAGGTTGAAGAGGTCGTTTGTGCATTCCCCTTAAAGAAAGCCCCAGGCTTGGATGGATTCACCTATGAATTCTTCAAAGTGGGCTAGCACTTCGAAGGTACTGAAATCCATAAGTTGGTATAGGATACTCGTCGTTCCCAAAGAATATGGTTGGGCCTGGATGCAACATTTCTCACACTTATCCCTAAGAAAGGATTTGCGTTGGATCTGAAGGGGTTTTGAACAATTTTCCTATGGAATGTTCTTTACAAAATTATTTCAAGAATTTTAGTCAGGGGACACAAAACCCTACTGAAAATGATTATCAATCCAGAACAGTCGGGCATTGTAGAGGGTTGGCAAATTATGGATGGTATCATTGTGGCTCGTGAGGTAGTTCACTCTTTATCCTAATACAAATCTCTAGGTATGCTCATTAAACTTTACCTCTCTAAGGCTTATGATCACTTGAATTGGAACTATATCATGTCTATTCTAGATGCATTTGGATTCCCTCCCTCCTGGATTAGATCGATCAAACCAATTATTTAAACTCCTTTGTATTCTATCGTAGTCAATGGTGCGCCTTCTTGCACCTTCCAAGTTTCCGGTCCCGCCACGCTGCAGCACAGAAAACTAAGTTTATAACCCCCGGAACAGAGGTTATAGGCGTCCAAATGTTTTTCTGGGCATCATACTCCATCACTTCTTTTGACAGGATCAAGTACAGTGTCCCACGTGTACACATAAAATAGCACTCCACCATAATACTCGTCGGAAAGATCCACATGTTTTCCAGCGTATTCCAACTGTCGGTCTCCTCATCAAAAGCTTCTGTGCTACCTTCAAACACTCCACCGTCAAATATTGTAGTGATTACAATGAATTTCCCCTCAAGGTAAACACCCACAGCACTGGTGTGGTCTTGGGTCATGGGAGGCAACACTTCCCATCTGTCTTCTTCCACATCGTATGCTTCCGCAGTCGCCAGAGAGTTCCCGTGCTCATCTTGGCCACCAGCCACGTAGATAAGTCCTTTCGAAGAAGAAACTGCACAAGCGAAAAAGATTTGACCGGTGGACATGTCGGCTCTGCGATGCCATTCTTTGGACACAAAATCATAGATGAAGACAACAATCTTCAAGCCCCTCGACGAATTCTCAATTTCATTAAAACTTTCTCCAAACAGGACAAGCTTTCCATTCAGAGAAAAGAACCTCCAATAAGTTAGAAATGGAGGTGTATCGTAAGGAATAGGGGTTGTCCTTTCCGAGGTCTTCTCCACAGGGTCGTATACTGTTATTCCATAAAAAAAGAGACTGGGAATGTCTTGAATAAGACATATCAAATGTTGACTCGTGCCATAGGTCTTTCTGTCCTCATAGAACCGGGGACTACACATCATGTCCTTCCAGCTTCTGCACACATCCTTCAACTCATCGTGTGATATGTAAGGAGCGCGCAACAACACTTGCCGTTGGACATCAGTAGGAATATTCATAAAATCTTCCATTATTGGCAATGATGAGAGATTCGGTAAATGAATGTTGCTTAGAAATTGAGTGTTACCTCAGAAATCCCCTTTTGTCTCTTGCATGCGTATTTTGAGATACAATTCTTTCTATTAACACGCTTTTGTCTCTTGGTTGCTTATATTGAGTTATAATTCTTTCTATTAATACATTAAGTAGTTGACCGTGAGGTGAATTATTGGCCGACTTTAATGGATGAATACCATTTTCGTATTTCCCTAAAACTTATAAATGTCCATCCATATTAATTTGCTTATAATTCATAATTAAAATAATCATATTTCTATGTATGAGTATTTATGATGAATATTAAATTTTCAAATTTTAAAAATTATTAATTGTAATTTGGTTACTGAAAAAAGAAGTTGTGCTATATGTTTTGAGATATAAATTATGTAAAATACTTTCAAATTATTTAACATTTTGGGTGGATATTATATTTATTATTTGGCATAATATAAGTTAAAGTAATATAAATTACAAATATAAATCACAAATTATTTAACTTTTTACTTTTATTTTTATTATTATTATTGTTATTTTTTTTTTAAATCCGCGGTCAAAAAACCCCTAAAAGTAAATTGACAATTTTACTCAAATTTATTTTAATCATTTATTTTAGTTTTCAATTTTTATTTTTATTTCATTTTTATTCTTGTAATTTGACTGAGTCAAAATGTTTACAATACATGACAATACGACATCTCTATCATATTAGGATGGAAAGTGCAAAAATATTTTGAAATTATTCACATTTTGAGTGAATGTTTCATTTATCATTAAGGACAATCTAAACTAAAATAATATAAATGGATATGATAAGTAAGAATGCAAAAGTGAAAGTGGAGATAGGAGAGAAAATGTCAAAAAAGACATCATCAATATTTTAAAATTGCCATTTAATACAGTTTTATAGATAAGCTATTCATCTTCAATCTTTTCAAACCCCGCCATTTTAGGGATTCTCCAATAACCCCTTTCATTAGGGATAAGGTGATCTTATTTAAGAAACACTGACCTTGTTCTTTAGGTAAGTTCCTTTTTTTGAAATATAGCCAACAATTTCATATCAAATAATAAAAAAGATACATTTGAGCCACTATTGTCCTACTATTAACTACAGCGATACATTAATTTGGGCAAGAATTTGATATAAAATAATAATAAAAAAGATGCATTTGCACTAAGGAAACCACATCAATAGCATATTACAAGCATGCAACTTTTTTCCATATTACTATAATGTTATTATAACACAGTAATATAATAAAAAGAGAATGATATTATATCAAGGGTTACTATATAGTCTATTTCTCCAACTAGAATGAGAAGCAGATTTACTTTTTAGTAACTAAGAAACAAATATAATAAACCCAAACATTTCAACATTAAGGAGAGTCCATGGATATTTCTTATGGATTCTCATTGGGTGGAGCCATAAGGTTTAAATTACGGAAGATAGATAGAGACTCGTCAGGTTTGAGAACATGGGTGTAGAGATGACCAATCCAAACTTCTTGATTTTGAGAGATATTATACTCTGTATGCCTACAATTATAATATTTTGGCCATTCTTGAAGAGCTTCATGTGAATTCTTGTTTCTTTATGGAAAATTTAGTCTTCAGACTAATTGTAATCCATTAAAAGACCAGATATATTTTCCAAGAAAATCATGAATTCAACATATACTAGATATTCAAATGATATAAAATATTTTTGAGGATTTCAATAGGAATATTTGAAGCAATGTAATCAAACTTTAAGGCTTAAGGCTTGGGATTTTGATTTGCACCGTTAGATGTTGGCATCAATTTAGACTCCATAGGTGTCTAAGAATTCAACCACACACTGCTCAATGCTCTAATACCCAATATAAGTGTCACAAAGACATTTTTCCAAAGTGACATGAGTAGCATGCTACCTCATCTTACTATTCCTTGTCACATTCTATAGAGAAACGAGGATTTAGTAGTGTATGTTTTTGTTGTAGATTATATACATCAAAACTCACTACAACAAATCCTTATGATTAGCTCCCTTTTTTGCTTCCAAGGATTGTTTTAGTTTTTTTTTCTCCAATGTTTTGAAAACTTCGGCGTTATTTATTGGGATGGCGCTATTTTTTGCATTGCTTGCACTGGCTAAAACATTTAGGCGCTAACTTAGGTGATAATAGCACTGGAAATAGCGTCAGAAATAACACTAGAAATAGCGCCCAAAATATTGTTGGAAATAGTGCCATAAATTTCCCGAGAAATGGTGCTAGTGATAGTGTCGGATTTAGCTCCCTTTTCGGCACCTAAATTATCGCCTTGGTTAGCTCCCTTTTTAGTGCCAAATGTGCCTAAATATTTATTTAATTGAGGTGTTGGGGATTAAGTGGATAGGGGCTTTGAGGTTATGGGATTTAGGGGTTTGCAGTAAAAAGGATGAAGGGTTAAGGGATTATAGGTTAGGATTTAAGGGATTAAGCATCGAGAGCTAAGGGATAATTAGGTGCTTATGAATTATGTATTTGAATGGCTAATGGCTTAGGGTTTATGGATTAAGGGATTACTGTTTAAGTCATTGTTAGGGCATAAGGGTTTATGGATTAAGGGATTAGGGATTAGGGCTTAAGTGTTTAAGGGTCGATGGCTTAGGGGTTAGGGAATTTAGGACTTTTGCGTCAATGCAATATTTGTCGAAATTCTCTCTAAATGTCATGGAATGTCTTCCAACACCCCATCACCAACGTCATGCACCGATGTCGCATGTTGAGTAGTTATTGGGGCCAACATTGAAACTTCTTCAAATTGTTCCTATATGTGCTAAAATTTGACATGGCTAGATTAGGCGCATGTGCCCTTGACGACATGCAAGGATTTCAAGGCTC
>APFE031088498.1:0-20290 GCA_000404065.3 Pinus taeda | reverse complement strand
TGATCACCAACATATACGTGCTTTTGTAATGTATAACCCGCGTGTATACGCGTATTTGTCTAGATGAACCTGCATATATGTCTTTTTCTACTTTCTGAGTGCCTGATCTGAGATCTGTTACCAGAGAGGGTTGCCATCAAGGACAACACCTGTGCCATAGCTCCAAACCTGTGCCATAATGCCAACATCAGCCTCTAAGGAACTTGGAAGATTCCTTCAAGATTCTGCAAAGACTCTTCTCTGTTGGGAATCTGCAAATATTATGCTTAGATGGTGACTCTAATTTCATGATTGTGTTCCCTATGAACTTCTAGTTCAAATGGCTGTAAAATTCATATCATTCTGAAAAAATGAAAATTTACCTCGCAAGGAATCTTCCAGGAATCTTGAGATTCTCTGCAAAAATTTTGTCTCCAAATTTGTGCCATCATTCTACCTCTTGGAACTACATCAAGTTTCCACTCTTGGCTCAGGGTTCCATAGTCTAGGCATGGTTCCACCGTTTCTCATAGTTTTGTTGCACTCTTCGTTGCGTCCTTTCTCGGTCCCTCTCTTGTGCAAATGATTCTGTGAGGGTTTAAGTAATTTTTCTTCGGTGGAGCCACCAAGGACTGAGCCCATGGACCATTGGTGGCGAAGGAAGCTAGGAAGACAAAGGTTGAGGAGAGGTCAAGGGATCAAATCATGCCCCTCCTTTATATGGCATATAATTTTAACAAACATATGAGATTGGATTTAGTTTAACTATTTGCAGTTACATTTTTTGGTAATGGTTGGTGTTAATGTTTGTTTTATTGTGTTGGAGGCTGAGAGGTGGGCTGATTAGACTAGTTGGGTGGTTTTGAGCCTATGCACCCATAAAATTCATGACAAGTGGCATATGGGGGTGGCGTGGTCTGGTTCCACTCAAGGTGGCTCACACGTTGCCCATTGTATTATATCATTATAACAATATGCTTGTTATGAATGTGGATTTGGGGTTTCGGCTGGGGGTGGTGGGGTTTGACCGCCTGACACTCCAACCTTCATATATATATATATATATATATATATACAACCGACCAGTGGGCGTTTCAGGGGTGGTGGTCTGCCACCCCTATTTTATATATTTTTTTGTTCTCAATGACTATTATGGTAATTTCCAATTTTAACGAAAATAAGGGTCATTGGGCATTTTAATTAGGCAACAATTTTTCCCATTCCAATGGTCAGATTTTGTTGACCACTACCGATTCAATTTTTAGGACCCTTAACCGTTTCATTTAGCCAAGTCAACCCTAAATGTTTCCTTGACTTATCACTTCCATGCGAGCTCAGGTTTGAGTGTCGTTCGTACCATTGGAATCAAGGTGACAATCGCTTTGATTTGGTGTTGGTTCAAGAGCAATCCAACCACTTTTAGTTTTGACCATTTCGGAGCCCCCTTGGATTTTTGCATGTCGAGAACCACCTTAATCAATCCTCCCCACTGATGAGATTTTGGTCCTCCAAAATCATAGAAATAATATGCAACTTCTTTGTACCTTGTTTTCACTACAAGTGACCTGATAGGTCACACTTCCTTGTCCTTCACCTTTTCCCTTTGGTGCCATAAGTGATAATCCGACACCTGCATCCTCTACAAACTTGTAGTACATTTCTGCAAATTACATGCTTAATTTACATGCCCAACTAATGACCCAAGGATCCCATACTTGCCATGCGTTTATAACACATACTCTGTGGTCAAGTTTACATCAAAATGGAAATAATACCCCAGCTATCAAAACAAGGCCAAAATATCATTGTTGCTTCAATGTGATGGAAAACACATCATCACTGCAACACATGATTTACAAAAATAAGGCCGAACACTATTGTTACTTTAACAAGTGATGGAGACACATCATCACTTTCATAGTTTAAAATACAACAGTAAATAATGCCAAACATCATTGTTGATGCAACAAGTGATGGAAAACACATCATCACTTTTACAGTTCAAATGCAACACATGGTCATCAAAAATAAGACCATGACATTCTACTACACCTAGAAAAACCATCTCTCAGTTATCAAAATGAATGGGCCGTCTCCTTGTTTTGCATTTGTTGGTTAATTAACTGTTTCATTTGGTTCATGATCGGATTCTTTGTCCCTGCGATGCTATTCTGGATGGAGCCTTCAACATGTGGCTCTTTAATAACCACCTTTGTGGAAATGACTATAATAATCGTCTTCCTCTAGATCTTCTTTACCTTCTTCTTTGCTTGTTGTTCAAAGGGTTTTTCATGCCTCATCTTTTTCCACACTGCTATTATTTTCCGGCACTCAATGAACATATGGTTATGGAATCCACAAAAACTTCTAGTTCTTTTATGCGATGATTTATGTACATCATTAACAACATGATTGTAATCGAAATGAACATTCAAATATTGAGATTGGTTATACCTTTCTTTTTGGTCTCTAGTATGCTCATGGGAACAAGAGCTTTCCTTAGCTCTTTCTCTGCAATGCATATTGCCATGGGATGATGGTGATGTGTTACCATAATTCTCTTTCCTCAATGTTCTCAACAGTGTCTCGGAAGCATCTGACACCCTTGACCATTCTCCTTTGGTGTATCCCAAGCTTGCAAATTGAGGACTTTGCAGGACCTCGAATGGCTGAGTTATGTGTTGGATATTAACACCAAGTCCTTCTTCATTGTACATCATATTGGTAGGGAGCCTCATGTTTGTCCCTATAATTGGTATCTCCATATTTCCAACATAAAGTATACTATGTGAAGATGAAGCTAAAGGGAAATTAACATGTTTTACCTCCACCGTTTAGTTGGAAAGAATTGATGAGGGCTTCTCATTATTTGATTTTGGTGGTTTGTTGGATCTCTTGGCACATTCCTCAACTTCCTTCCTAACATACCAAGTCCTACTTGATGGGTTAATTCCTCTACTTTGGTGGGGTTTATGATGCATTGTCCATTAATTTTGAGGCCTTTCCCCTAATACCCATTCTTTTTAATAGTTTGGAGATGATTCATGTGGTATTATTTTCAAAAAGAATGAAATCATCATAAGGAAACATACATGAAGTCAGAAAATTACTTTTTACCACATAGGGGTTAAGTTGCATCTTTTCGAAGGCCTCGTCCTTACCTTGCAGCTAACATAGTAGCCTCATTTTCTCCTCTTCCTCTTCTTATATAAGCCTCTTTAATTCAACATGATCATCTTAGTGGTTTCGGTCATTTCACTTCAATTCTTCTAAGGCTTCCTCTATGGCTTGCAATTGAAGCTGCAATCAATGCTTCTCCTCTTTCTCTTCTCGTAGAAGAATCTTCAATTCAATTTTATCTGCTTGAAGACTCTAGGTGATCTCCTCATTCAAATGCTGAGAAGATGATGAAGGCAATGAGTGTGGACTGGAAGATGTGGATGAAGCATTTCTTTCTAATCTCTTTGCCTCCTCCTTGCTTCTCTTCTCCTATGCTTCATACACGATGTTCACCATTTTGGACATTCGCAGGAAAGTCTCGTACATTTCTTTTTCATGCTCCCTTACTTCCTATTCAATTGTTCACACTTGTAATTCACATCAGCGAGAAGACCACTCTGATACGAAACTTGATCTAGGTTCCTTTAGCTACTAGAATCATTCAAGATCTTTTACTTCTATGATGTTGTTAGAATTGCATTTTAGAGAGAATAAAAGAACATATTTGCATGTTTAAACAAGAGGAAACATGGCAACGATCAGTAAATCATGAACACGACACATTTGATAACGGATTTCTTCCATTGTGGACTACACCTTCATGCCTGGTGTCAAGGTGGTGGAGGTTGCTTCATATAATGTTGGGAATGATGATCATGTACATGGACAACACTTTGTCATAGCAAGGTCATATTCCCTGAAGCAAGAGTGGGTTGTCTCTCCAAGAGACGTTTCGCTTATAGGAATTCTCACTCAAGAAGGCATCCGTCAACATAGTTACACAGGGATGTCAACAACAATACATAACATGAAAAGTGAAATACATCTCAAATAATGTGGAAAAAGTGATCCCAGGCCATAACATGAAATAGGGATCTCAAAACAACACATCATCTCAGCAATTATGAAGGAAAACATGACATGACTGATTCATGTACCTTCACCTCTAAATATGGTTGAAAATGGATGGTTCAACTATAAGAACTGACTGTACCACTGAATTTCATCATCAGAGGTGTAAAATTGACTATCCATTTGTCAAATTATGACACCTTGAAAATCTGGGCCTTTAGGAATCTTTTAGATTCCCCCTATATTCTCCAAAGGTTTTGTTCTTTGCGTTGGCTAGAGATCTGCAACTCAAATCAAAAGTCTGATCTTGCTATCATGTTCCTTGTGAGATTCATAAACTTTTGAGCATAAAGTTGGTTGCATTATGATTGGCGATATCAGCCTCCAATGAATCTAGAAGATTCCTTCAAGACTCTTCAAAGATTTACTGTGCTGGAAATCTGCAAACTTGCTGCTTAGATAGTGATTTTGATTTCACCATTGCATTCCCTATGAAAATATATTTAAAATAACTATAAACTTTATATCGTTATGATAAAATGAAAATTTACCTTCCAATGAATCTTTCAGCCATCTTGATATTCTTTGTAAAAATTTTGTTTCAGAATCCATGCCATCATTCTTCCTCCTGGAACTACGTTAAGGTTCTACTCTTGTCTCACGGTTCAACATTTTATGCATGGTTCCACTGTTTCTTACGGTTTTGGTGCACTCTTTGTTTTGTCCTTTCTCGTTCCCTCTCCTGTGCAAATGATTGTATGAGGGTTTAAGTATTTTTTCCCAGTGAAGCCACCAAGAACTGAGCCCATGGCTCACTGGTGGTGGAGGAGGCTAGAAAGATGGAGGTTGAGGAGAGGTTGGGGGATCAAATTCCTCCCCTCCTTAATATAGCATATAATTTTAACAAGCATATGAGTTTGTGTTTAATTTAACTATTTACATTTACATTTTTTGTTAATGGTTGTTGTTAACACTTGTTTTATTGTATGGACACTCGGGAGGTAGGTCAGCCAGACTAGCCAGGTGGGTTTGAGCATCGTTGCCCAAGGAATTTGTGACAAGTGACATATGGGGGTGTGTGGGCTGGGTCCACTAGAGGTGGCCCACCCACTGCCCATTGTATTATACCATTATAGAAATATGTTTGTTATAAATGTAGACTTGGGGGTTCAGTTGGGGGTGGCTGAGTTTGATCACCTGCCACCCCAACCTTAATAATTTTTTTATATAATATCATGTATATATATATATATATATTAATATATATATTATATAATAATATTAATAATTAAGTATATATAATATAAATTAATTTATAAATAATATTAATATAATATAACTTACCAGCACTTGACCACGGGGATGGCAGTGTATGGCATTGCCACCCTATTTCTATATTTTTTGTCTTCAATGGCAATTACAGTCATTTCTAATTTTAACAAAAATAAGGGTCATTAGGGATTTTAAAGAGACAACAATTTTTCCCATTCCAGTGACCAGATTCTCGTGACCGTTGCGGGTGAAATTTGTAGGACCATTAACCCTGCCCTTTGTCCAAGTCAACCTAAACTTTGACTAGCCCTATCTCTTCCATACGAGCTTGGATTCAAGTGCCATTCACACTGTTGGAATCAGCGCGATGAGCACTTCAAACTGGTGATGATTCGAGAGAAATGTGACCACTTTGAATTTTGACCATTTAAGAGCCCTCTTGGACTTCTCCATGTGTCTGGAGCCATCTAGATCAACTTGGATTATAGATTTGTCTTACACTAACCTGAAATGTACGACCACCCTCAATTAAGTTTTCCTTTGTCAAGTTATGTCGAATGGCATTTTATTTTGTTTTAATAATGTCATCCTCTAAATCATCTCCTGGTGTAATGATTTCCCTGATTTCTTTTGAATGTTCTCTAGGATCTTCACTGTTGGCCTTGACTATTTTATAATGATCAAACTTCATCTTCTTCCTCCTAACATTCTCATCATTAACTGGAACATAAACATTCCTGAGCATTTTTACTTTTGGTATTTTATGGGTCTTATCCTTTCTAGCATCAGTTCTAATGTCATCCTCAGTAATGGCAACATATTCTTCAGTGTTAGTTTCAACTTCCTCATCTTCAAAAGTAACCTATCTACCTTCGCTATATTTATCAACTATAGAAATTATTTGTTGATCCCTTGGATGTAGTTTTATAGCATCATGAATGGCTATTTCTTGCTTGTTTTCCATATCTTCTCTTGACCCTAAGTAGAAGCTGTTGACAACATTCATAATATATTTCTCTTTGAAATGAATGCCTCCCAACATAATTGAAATATTTTCAATAAAATCCATCAAACAAAATATCATATGTCAATAAAAACTAAGTTATAAACATATAATGATACAGTTACAATAATGTAAAACACATAAATATAAATAACAATATTTACCATCTCTTGTGCAATGTCACTTATAATTTATATACACATCTTTATAGATTCCTCTGTCGTGTCATACATTGACAATGATAAATGATATTTAACCTTATCATGTGACTTGGGCAGTTTTGTAAGTACATAAACAACTTTAGTGTCTGGTATCAAACAAATGTATATGACTTTTCCTAGCACCTCATAAAGTCCACTACCATTGGGGATATCAACATATAGATATATCTACATTTTTTGTTCCCCTTTTCTATCTTTCCCATACCATACCTTCTTTTTAAGCTTCACTTCTTTCGATTTCCTCCAGTATGAAATTGTCTTCTTATCATTTGAGGCACTTGATAGATTTGTAATTATTAGCTCAGGTTTGGTTCATTCAACCGTGTTTTTTGACGATCCACCTTTAATTTTAGTAGTCTTTGGTCTAGAATGATTCGCAAAAATCTTTTTTGATACCATTTTCCTGCAAAAAATATAAACATATATATAAATCAGTAAATTACAAAAAAAAACAATAGCTTAAATAAAAAAACAAAACGAAACATGATCTAAAAATGATAAATAATCATAAATCATAAATAATTTTGCGAAACATAACCTTTTTAAAAAAATAAAAAAATGCATCCCCCTGGTACCCTACCCCCAATGGGCCATAGGTGTGGGGTGGTCGGGGGTTTCCCATTGGTCTGCTAGGTTGGGGAGGGAGTGGTTGTGTGTAGCCCCCTCCTGACACTCCCTGTGGCCAAACGAGCCTGTTGGGGTGGAAGATTGCTTATGAGAATTGGGCCTCCACCCCCATGGGTTCTTTGGACCACGTGGGTGGGGTGCGAGGGGGTTGCACACATCCCCTCCCACCCAACCCTCGTGGCCCAACAATCCCATGGCTTGGAAGGTTGATTCTAAGAATCAACCCCCACCCTTGGCAAGTTGGGCCATGTGGGTGGGTGCCGTCGACAGGCACGACCGAGCCCATCACACCTGATGCAAATGTAGAGGCCTTTTTCCCACCATGGGGTTGTCAAATAAGCCTGGCTCATATAAAGTTTTATTTCTAAAAAAAAATGAAATTTCATTAATAAAAATTAAATAATATTTTACTACAATATGTTTTGGGTATGATATTTTACACGAGGGTAACAACCCAACTCACACATAACTACTAGTAAACCTATTGAATTTTAAAACTTGCACAGAGCAAAAGGGAAACTAACCTTTCAAATGTGATAATATTTCATTGAATATGTTGTCGATAACAATATGATTGCTCCAAAAAATCACTCAAAGTGTTTTAACGAACCTCGAAAATCCTTGATGTGATTTGAGGAATAGTGATAATGGAATTTATGATATAGCGGAAATTGCAGAATTTTTTTACCGCACAGTGAATATGGGATTAATTTGTTTTTATAAAAATTTTAAGATATAAATCTTTTTACGGTGAGATATTAAATTATGATAATGTAAACATTACGGAATTTTTTTACCGCATGGTGAATGTGGTATTAATTTTTTTATAATAAAAGCTTAACATATAAATCGTGTTATAGTGATATAAAACATTATTTTAAACATGTGATAGAATATATAATACAAATTAAAAGAAACATTCAATTGTCTAGTAAATACTATTTAGTTTAAGTAAAAATTAATTTAGGTAAAAGGTTTAGTTTACAATTTTAACTTAAATATTTATTTTAAAATATTGATTTCATAAGAAAATTTTAGTTAAAATTTTCCAATAAATTGTTGAAGAAAATATGGAGGAAAATACATGAAACAAAATTTTGAAGCAAAAAATTTTGGTGAAAATT
Source organism: Pinus taeda (assembly GCA_000404065.3). Lineage (NCBI taxonomy): Eukaryota > Viridiplantae > Streptophyta > Pinopsida > Pinales > Pinaceae > Pinus > Pinus taeda. The sequence goes on along the minus strand of APFE031088498.1, from coordinate 11,993 downwards.
TTTAGAAGAAAACTTTGGAGGGAAATTTTCATTCTTTAAGATATATATTATCCGTAGGAGAGAGTGAAAATCTCTTTTGTTTGAAAGGCATGGATTCTTCTGATAGTGAAGCTTCACTTTATGAAGCATTAACATCATTGTCGCATAACAATTATATTCATATTAATCAATATAATGGAAATTATTCCACTATAAATAGAGAGTCAAATCTTCCACTTAGTCCTAATCCCGAGGACTATGAGGGTAGTAGTGATGAAGGGAAGGATGAATATTTTCAAATAAATAAGGAGTCACAGTTTCCACTTAGTCCTAATCCTATGGACTATGAGAGCTACAATGATGAAGATTTTCAAATAAGTAAAGAGTCATGGTTTCCACTTAGTCCTAATCCTATGGACTATGAGAGTAGCATTCATGAAGAGCATGATGAAGAATTTCAAATGAATAGAAATTCATGGTGTCCACTTAGTCCTAATCCTGTGAACTATGAGAACAACAACGATGAAGAGCATGATGAAGAATTTCAAATGAATAGAGAGTCATGGTGTCCACTTAGTCCTAACCCTATGGACTATGAGAAGAGTAGTGATGAAAATCATGTTGAAGAATTTCAAATAAATAAAGTGTCATGGTTTCCACTTAGTCCTAATCCTATGGACTATGGGAGTAGCAGTGATGAAGAGCATGATGAAGAATTTCAAATGAGTAGAGAGTCACAATTTCCACTTAGACCTAATTCTATGGACTATGAGAGAAACAATGAAGAAGGCCATGATGAAGAATTTCAAATAAACCGAGAGTCACATTTTCCACCTACTCCTAATCCTAAGGACTATGAGAGAAGTAGTGACGAAGGGTAGGATGAAGCACTTAGTCCTAATCCTAAGGACTATGAGAGCAGTGGTGACGAAGGGTAGGATGAAGAACTTAGTCCTAATTCTAAGGACTATGAGAGAAATAGTGATTAAGGGTAGGATGAATAATTTCCAGTAAGTAAAGAATCACATTTTCCACGTAGTCCTAATCCTATGGACTATGAGAGTAACACTGGCAATGCACATGATGAAGAATATCGAATAAATGTTGAGTCAAATTTTCCATTTAGTCCTAATTCTAATGGTTATGAGGGTAGCACTAAAGAAGGGAAAGATGAAGAATATCCTCCAAGTTAGTATTTCAAAAGTACAGATGATCATAGTGAGGATAATATTCCTCATAATGATGATGAAAATTCTTATACAAATGATGATCCATTGATGGAGATGTTGCTCGCAAATATTGTATCGAGGAGTAGGAGCAGACCTGTTTGTATCAATCCAATATGTTCTAGTTATACAAGGGGTAGAGAAGAATATTTGACGAGAAGAAGTTCTATCAGTGATCTCATTTCAAGTGAATGTTGTCAAAAATATTTCTTGAAACATATGGATTTCAAGTTTGCATTGGAGAAAAGGAAGAGATATTTGTCAATGAATAAAAGCATGCAAAATTCATATTTAGTGGGGTGCATGCAATCTACATTGTCAAGTTATGAATATCATATTGGGTCTTTATTTATCTATAGAAAGGCTTTCAAAATTCTTCATTCAATTGGTAATTTTCCTCTATCAATAATCTGAGAAAATTTAGAAAAGGATCCCACATTTTATTGAGAAATATGTCGTAAATGCAAGTCTAGGCCATTATCAAATACTAAAATGTTATGGATGAAAGACTTGTTTTCAAAGCATGGAGAGTGTATTCCAAATAGACATACTATATATATTCCATATAATTTCTCAATATGATAAATCTACAACTTATACAAAGAATATGTAGAAAGTGCTTAATGAAATGGTCGATTTACTACATATCAATATTTTGTGAAGATATGGAAGAAAGAATTCAACAATGTCCTTATCCCTAAGAAAAAAAGGATGGGGATTTGCAGTACATGTACTTCTCTTAAATAAAAAAGGGATAAATGTGAAGGGGCAGAGAGAGGTAAGCATTCATAAGATTAATTTTTAAAATTGTATAATCATCAACTCAAAACATATTTATTAATGACTTTTTATGTTGGGTAGATTCCATTTTCAAAGTGCTTCAAGAGCATTGCAAAAAATAAACAAGTGAAAGGAAACTGTTGTATAAGAATGGAAAGAAGTGTTATGATAATTCAAACAAATATTTGTGTTTGATAATTGATGGTATGGACCAAAAGAAAACACTTCTTCCACATTTTGTTTTCACACCCAAAAATTTACCAGAAGAAATTTTATTCAGTATCACTTAGTAGGTTGTATGGTATTCAATGGGAAAATTTTGCTAAGGGTATACTTCACAGCTCCAAATATTGATAATTATGAAAATCTAAATATAACCATAATTCATGATGTGCTTTTTGATTGGTCTAGTAATCTTCTTGAAGTTTTGTATCTACAACTAGACAACACTTGTCCTGAAAACAAAAATCAGATATTTTTGGATATATAAACATGCTTGTTGAATTTAGAATCTTTCAGAAGGTAAAGGTTGGTTTCCTTCTTGTTGGGCACATTCATGACCATATTGATCATATGTTCAATCGTTTTTCAATCACATTGAGGAGGAAGGGAGTTTGGAGCCTGCCATCATTAATTGAACGTATTAAAAAATCATACATGCCATAGCCTATTTTTGATGTGTTGGAAGAAACTGTTGACATGTAAAGGTTTATTTTGGGGTCGCACGGTGAGGAGAAATGCATTAAAATACTTAATGACATTAGCTACCAACATCAATTTCGTATCAAAAAAATTGATAGGAAAACACTAATATGGGGCAAGAAGTATTCAGTTACTACAGAATGGGTGTCATAATTAGGTTTGGAATTTTTGAAGTTCATTACAATCAGTTCTTGAAGTTGATAATGCATTCAAGCATAATATAGATATAAATTATTCTAATCTCCTGGAAGAAATTAAAAAATGTATTAGATATAAATATGAGTACTTTGATATTGTTGATTCATTTTGGTGGGAGTCTTTTTTCAATAATCAAAGTGATATCATTTCAAGAACAACAAATGAAGATATACCTTTGAAAACTACATTTATTTGGCCGCAAAATGTGTCAAATGAACATGAGGAAGGAAACATTGATGAACAACAACAATCTCAAGGTATTATTAATTCTTCACAAGTAGAGGAAAGAGAAATGTATATTGGTTCCAGAAGATCTCGTCCACAACATGAAGCGACAGAAGACCTTTACAGGGGTTTAGTACAAGATATTAAGCAGGGTTGCATGATTTCAGTGCTAGCAGATGGAGATCCAAATGGCTATCCATTATGGGTTGCTAAGACTATAAAGCTCATTACAGAAAATGAAGATGTTGCGGGTGTTGAAGTACATTGGTATGCCATAAATACACACCCATTAAATGGTGTGTACAAGCTAGAGATGGTAGTTGATAAAAAAAAATTGGCAGAAAGAGAAAAGAAAGGGTACAAATATAAAGCAATGCCACACGGACATCTTAAAATTGGAGGATGTTGACATACATGTTTATGACTTCAATTTAAAAAAGGGAGGAACTCTTCGCTTCAAGACGATAAAGATTCTGAAGAGGTTATTACCATAAGAAAAAAATGTTGAGATGAGAGTCTTTTGAAACCAGTCACTGATCCAGAAGAATTTTGAAACCTGAAATGGTGAGCATGCATGTAGCCTCAGAGGGGGCACTAGTTAATGGCAAAGAAGAATATTGAACATCTTCATTTGCATCAAGTTAGTCATCTAAAGATGTGAATTCTGATGGTGTGCAAGAAAATATGAGTGATTCTGAATAATTCTCTAAGACAGTTTATATAACTAATGTTTGTATCGTATCTTGAAATACAAATTTTGATTTCCATATGGTGCTAAATGAAGTTATGAGTCATTTTTATGTTTGTTGGATTATATGTTTTAATTATGATGATTTTTAATGTTTAGAATATCTACAATGCAACAATAACTTAGAGATATAATTTGTGTTTCATTCAATCTACAAGTATTGACATTTTTATTAATTTACTCATGTAATTTGTTCATAATATCATGGTTGAAACATGTTGAAAACTTAGAATTTTTTAATTCTATGATTGAAAATTTTCCAATTTTTTTTTTTTTATCTTTAATGTTATGGCTGAGAACAATTCGAATTTTAGTGATCTTTGGTGTAATGTTATTATATGTTTAACAACATGGATGAAAACTGATGCAATTTTAATGTGTTTCATATCCCATTATTTTATCTTTATGGTCATTACTAAAAAATGTTGAAATTATACCTCGGAAAGAAAAATGTTATTCTACCAAAAACAATAGTTTGTTTTTCTCCTAAAAAATAATTGTTTTTTACACAAAAAAATTGGTTTTACTGCTATTTTTAAAATATGATGAAAATGAACCCTAAAAAAAGCATCGTTCTAGTAACCACACTTTTCATTTTTAGCACTATTTTTCATGTTCTTTTGGGGATTTTTTACTAGATTTCCTGTTTTGAGTTTATAGTTCCCATATTAAAGTTTAGATTATTATGTGACAAGGAGACATTGACAATAGTAGATAACATGTACAATAACATGGAGATGATAGTTTCAACCCCATTACATGTTCAGGGGGAGCATGTTCAACTTATGATAAGCATGGAGTTGAGAATTTTACGGGGACTATCTCCCTTTGTATTTTTTGGTATTGATCCCTAGTTTTCGTATTTCCCTTTTCCATTGATGTCAAAGAAGTAGAGATAATCGAAAGTTGGAATAGAGAATGGTGTACAGAGAGAGTTTTCATTTCAGAATCAGAGTTGTGGAGATCAAGTTGAGGTTGACATCAATGACAAAGAGAGAGCATGTTGGCAGGTAGTGTTGGCATTGATGCCAACAAGGTCTTAGCATTGATTTTCTTATCATCTATGTCAACATGATGATGGTGGCTCTCATGGTTTGTGGTTAGTATGACGATCTACTAGACATGAGTTGTCACTATTTTGTTTCAAAGATGTTGATCCATTCATATGTGTTTCTCCAACTAGGTCTTCATGACCCTAAGTTGATGAAGATGTATTTGGAAAGCTAGTCCCTTATGTTGATTTTTATTCATTGTATCAATCAAATATATGGTCCTCAATGTTTGTTACAGTGTCTCACGGTTGTACAATTATATATGGTCTTAGCGAACGGCTCATAGTATTATTGATCTATATATATATATAATATATATATATATACATTTATATATAATACTATATATTCCACTCGAAACAGAATCGTTAAATCTTTCGCATTAACCTTTGACAAAATTACATTATTGTAGATTCAAGTGCACTATGCTATGTGTCTGTTGAACCTCCTCAGGGCTAGGTAGTGATAAAAATATGAGCAATAATTACCAGAAACATCACGCAGCGTGTTCATATTCAGGTCCTTCATATTTATTATGCATAGTTTCTCCAAGGAGGGCCATTATATATTATATATACTAATAATTACCCCATCTATTATTATATATATATATAATATATATATAGATTATATATATAATATATATATTAACATTTCTAAGCGATCTGAGTTGTGAGACAATTGGATTCTTAACCTTTTGCTTCAAAAACTGTGACCCAAGGGCATCTAAAGTATCAAAATCACTCGAGGATCGCGCTCAGTTTGGGTCACACCATTCGTTAACATAGATGGATTTTTCCAATAGAATATTAAATTGTTGACCTTCACATCTCATAATGCCTTTAAAAAATACCGTATCATCGTCTATTCTACACCTTGTCGGTGAAAAATTTAATATATTAATTAAACATATATACATTTTGAAAAAAACATTTAAATAAATTCTTAATTAGGACAAAACACTACTCTCATCAATTTCACCCATTTCACAACCACTCCAATCATGGTGAGAAGAATGGGAAAAAGTGAACTCTCATTATATCATGGAGATTCTTAATTTGTAAATAAAATAATACTATTTTCAAAAAGAATCTCTATCTTTGATCTAATATTTTAAATACTACTAAGAATACAATAAAATATCTATTGACAATTAAATGATATTCTCAATTTGTTAATAATTTTTTTTTACAATACATGATTTATCAATACCATATACCCAAAAAATATAACTCATTTAATACCATTCTAGTTCATATAATTTATCTTCTTTTAATTAATCAAAATGGAAAAAATGTAACAACTATTCTAAAAATATTATTTTTATTATCTATATATTTCTTAATTAATCAATTTAATTAAAATTTAAAAATAACAATTATTCTGAAAAATAAATCTTATTCTTTGATTTGTGAATACCATTAAAAATATGCTAGAATAAACATGTATAAAATATTTATGGAGGTCCAAATTTTCTCATTCACCCATTAATTATTGTTAATTATAATATTCTCTCATTAATCATTGTTAATTAAATTAATATGAAAAACATATGTCAAATATTTTATTATAATTCTAAATTTTATGTTTAAATTTAATATAATGATAATTATTATAATAATATTTAAATATTTCAAATCACCATTAAATATGTGTTTATATACCGTAACAAATTCATTGTAATTATCCCAATTGTATCATATATTCCATAACGCAATAAAGTCAAATTATTAACAATAATTTAAATTTTGTAAATATATAATATAATGTTTGATTTTTATTATTAATTTTAAAATCATTACGAATATTATAAAAATATTAAGCTATTATGTGTGACAAAAAAATAAAGAAAATACATGATGCTCCTTGAGATAACCCTTTAAGGAGATCTAGGATATATAAGAGATATGGTAAACCTTTAATATGTTTGGCTTATGGTTTCCTCGTCGTAAAATTAAGTATTTCTACTTAATGGATTTTATATTTTGGGTTTTGCATTAACAAATTAACTTATTAAATAGGTGAACCCTAAAAATTTAAAGTTAATATAATATTAAATTATTTATTACATATTAATTAATCTTTTTTTAATTGAATGCATTTAATTTAAATTATTAGGTTTTGTATTAGCAAATTAAGCTTATGGGAATATGTGAAGTTTAAAAATTATAAAGTTAATATAATACTAAATTTGTTAATTAATTTTGAATTAGATTGATTTTATTTGAATGATTATTAATTAAATTAAATTCATCTTAATTTAAGATCCAAGAAAGATTAATTTTTTTTCACTCTAAACAAAGTTTACACTTCAAAAGATTTGATCCCAAAAGATTTTATCTTTCTATCCTCTAGGTAGATTCAAGTTAAGACATATCTACAGTGATTATTAATAACTATAATTATTGTTTTCTTTTATTTTTCTTTTATGTAAGTGGGCAGAGTCAATATAATATAACATAATACCATATTACAATATTTCTTAAATATATAATATTTACTTTTAGGATTCAAGATATGGTATATTCTAGACATGGTGAAAGTCTAGCAATGAAACTTTAGGAACTAGAAGAGAATCTTTAATTTCCAAGTAGTTAAGATAGTTACTTCTTCCTCCTATAGAGACGAGAGACTAAAAATGAGAAGAGAGGCAACTGAAGGAGAGAGGAAATCTTGAGCAGGGCAATGCCAAGGTTAAACAAGATGTTGTTGCATGGTGTTCTTGACGTGGACAAGAGCCAGTGGAAGAACGTTTCTAAGTTCTCAGATGGATTCTTGACGACTAAGAACAAACTACTGTGAGACAACTACTCTAGAAATTAAAAAGGCTCTGGGGAGATCTAGATGTAATTTCCAAACTCACTGGTTGGCTCGAGGAGTCTTCGTCCCAGTTTAATTCCATGGTGGGTTGAACTTATACAAATAAGTATAATTGAAAGATAAACTATCATTAGTTCTATTATGAAAGATATGGTCTATATATGTTACTAATGAAATTACTACTGAAATAATAATGTTTTGAAGTAATGATGAATTTTTTTTGTTTCCTCTATAGGAAGAATTAACAGTAAAGTAGATAAAGATTTTGGATAAGTAATTAGTTTTTTCTTTGCAACTACTGTTAGTCGAGATCGATATATATAATACGTATATATATATAATATATATATATTCAGAAACAAAAGGAAAAACTTTTTTTGTAAATTTGTAATTGTATTATAAGAAAAATATTATAAATAAGTCTTTGTAAGATAGAGGGAAAACTGCTATGGTGAAACTTTTCCATGAAATTAAATAACAAAACATAAAGACCCATGTTAGTCGTATGGCCTAGCTGCAAAAACCCAACAACCTAGCAAGCATTCCTAGGGTCTTGAGTAATCCATGCTATAGTAGAGGGGTACTGTGAGACAAAGAACCTTGTAGTTGGGCATTGAACCAAATTTTACAAAAGAAAACTAATACAAGAGATACAATCAAGAGAAATAATCTAGTTGCATGATGGAAAATTAAAGAAGGTTTTGTAAGAGTAATACACTGTTTCTAATTCGACAACAATAATCGATTTCCTTTTCACAAATAGTAGTATCATAAAAGAAACCCTTGCATTAAATAAATAACACAAAATTGCAAATAACAAGTCTGCTAAAGGTTGCTACTTGCAGTATAGCCATGGTCAAACATTTCCATTAAATTTGGAACAAAGATAAAAAATCAAAGCTATAAACTTCCTCTATAACTGGGTTCCTTAGTGCAGCACTGCACCACCTATTTAGCATGTCTATGTGTAATTAGCAAGAAAATTTCAAAAGCCCATATCCTATAAAAGATATTATTTCCCTAAACCCAAGGCTTTGTGGCATAATTGCCAACTAACAGATAATAATAGTAAAGATTAAATGAACACCTATAGAATCAAAGAGAAACATGTCATGAATAACCCAAGAAGCTTGCAGTGCTTGCTACACTGGCGAGGTTTTCTAGCTGCAGAAACTAGCCCCTGCATCCATGAAAAACCCAAAAGAAACCCATTAGTTCCTGGCAAAATTAAAGAGGGAAGTGCACAAAACAAAGAGAAGTATTCTCATTACAGAATTACTCTCATAAGTGAACTTTCTTGCTAAACCTTTGAAAAAAACCAAGAACTTGCGAACATGAACAAAAAGGCGGAAAGTTTAAAAGAAATAAGAAGGTAAGTGACAATATCAAAACCTGAGAGGTAGGTGACGCTTCAAATATTGGGCTCCATCTGTATACATAAATACTAAGCTCATTTACATCTGTTAAGATTTGAATATAGGAGTAGCCGAGAAAGTCAGACACACAGTTTCAATTAAGTAGACTTGTCAACTTAATGGAAAGCATAAAAAATGATATACCAAGCTCACCGGTCTTTGGATTTCCCGAGAAAATAAGTATACAACCACTCTCCTCGTGCCGTATCTAAAAGCATCCAGCTTCTTCTCGATTATTTGCCAATTTGGTTACAGCCCTGCAATGTCTGCAACTTCTAGAGTCTGTGAACTTTTAATGAAGCAAAACTCCATCGCATAATTGTTATTATTTATCCTCCTCTGCATCCCGTTCTATCAATATAAATATGAATCAAGCAAAGCCCAAGATAACTCATTAAAAATATAAATTGTTATCATGGATCCTCATCCTCCCCCGCCTCCGCCTCCGCCTCCGGATCTGGCATTCTTTTCCGTCTGTGGTTCAATCAGGATGTATCGAGGGCATATGGATTATCTCCGACTTCTTCTCTGTTATGCGACTAAAATTTTCTTCTCTGTTTATGGGATGGATATCTCCATGGATATGCAAGTTTTCTCGCCTGGATTGGTGTTTTGTCACGCGGGCTATCTTATCACCGCCGACATGACAATTACCGCCGAACATGACAATTACCACCGTTGATGCGCGACTTGAGTCACCAAAATGCGAATTATCATACGTTAAAATGCAAGTTATCACTTGATACGCGGGTTATCACCGCGGAACATGCCGATTACCACGGTTTATGTGAGAAGTTAACCACCCAATATGCGAGTTATCATCAATTGATATGCGCGTTATCTTTGCATACGCGAATAATCACACAATACGCGATTTGTCAAGGGATACGCGAACTATAACCATTGGATACGCGACATATCAATGGTTACGCGGGTTATCAAGTCTTAACTACTCAGATACGCTGGTTATCACCGCATGACATGCGGGTCAACTTTGCCGTTTACACGACTGTTTTCCGACCAATTTGCGTTGATGATCACCAAAAATACCGAATATCTGGCTTCTCTGTCCTTTATGCGACCTATAACCACTAATACGCGAATTATCAGAGCTGAATACGCGAATTATCAGATGATACGCGCGTTATCAATTGATACGCGAATTATCATCAAATACGCTGGTTATCATGTGTAGTATATGCCATTTATCACCGGAAAACGGATTATCACGGCAGTGCCAGGTTATCTCAGCGCGGGCCAATGTGATGTCCACGAGATTTGGAAATACAGCCAATTATCATGTGATCTCCATGAAATATGCAAATTATCTGTTCTCAAATTATCAATGGTAATGATCAAATGAATTAAGGCTCCGTCCAATATATGAATTGCGTCATGGAAACTCGACAAGGAAACTGCTGGCCTTCGTCGTTAGGTAAACATCGAGTAAAACGAAACTAGTGAAGCGAAACCTTATGTTCAGCCCGCTGCGCCTTTTATTTTATTGCAGGGGCGCCTCGAGGTAGTTCTTCCCACTTTATCTTCCGGCCCACTGCGCCTTTTTATCTTCGGCCCACTGCGCCTTTTATTTTATTACAGGGGCTCCTCGAGGCAGTTCTTCCCACTTTATCTTCGGCCCGCTGCGCCTTTTATTTTACTACATTACAGGGGCACCTCGACATAGTTCCTCCATTTGAATATATTCACTGCAATTACCACCGTTCGGCTGCTTCTCTTCTTTGACTTTTCAAGATCGATGGAGGATGGGCAGAATTGGCGACATTACTGGAAATGAAATGAAGGGCAGATCAGGTGACACTGCGCTCTTGTTAACTGAACTGCATTAACTGCACGCGTTACTCATTTCCCTAAATGCATAAATTCTTCTAACATTCTTTGCTCATTTCCCTAAGTGCATAAATTCTTTTCATTCCCTGAAACTGTATTGGTGTTGTTCGAGAGGGTGACAATGGTACTGATCAAATGAATTACTGATACATTTTGAACCACTTCCGCTCAAAAACACTTTCGAAGGAAATGGATTGCATTATATATATATATATATATGTTTGGGCTCATTCTATTTAATATTTATTTTGAACCAAAGTTGTATGTCTGGATTCCGAGAGCAGCAAATCCGAAAGTAAAGCAGATTGTTAAAGTTTCAAATTTCATGATATCATTACAGATAGGTGTTGGTATCATAGAATATACAGGTATATATAGGTATATGTCAGCAGGATAGAAAGTTCGTATTTTCTTCTACGTGTTTAATTTGTATGCATTTCCTTTCCAAGCATCTTACTATCCTTTTGGTTTACTTTGTAGTTAAATTTTTTTTATCATATAAATTTTAGTGGTGTAATTTATAACATTTGAGTCAGTATTTGAGTATTAAATTGATCTATCATTAAATTATTAAAATTTTAGGATACTGTAAATTATAAGAAATGATATGTATTTTTTTATTAGGATAACTTGTAACATAGTGTATATGTATGGATAAACATTAGCAAAATGTATCTGAGATGTCTTCTACATAAACATTCTTAACTGAAAGCATGCTTGCAATCTACCTTTAAGTGCGAAACTAGGTGGTCTCTTTGAGAGTTCTAAGACCAACTTTTGACATCATAGAACCATAGCAAAAAGAATAGTATTATAAACTGAGTGGGCAATGAGAACAAAATGCCACAAGGAAAGTCTCGAGAATGCTTTTCTTTGATATTCATAGAAATATTGGTAACACTTACTTGAAGAGGTCATCATAGCCTTCTTGTAAGCATGGAGGTCATTCCCACTAAAAAAACAACACTTATGCTCGTGTTGACCTCCTTCTCAGAGGTTT
>APFE031088491.1:20963-42427 GCA_000404065.3 Pinus taeda | reverse complement strand
TGAGGGGGGCGGGTAGCCCCCCTCTACGGGGTTTGGGGCGGCGCCCCGAGAATTTTTTTTTTGGACCCTATATTAGGTTGGGCGAACCTACCTTTGGTTTTCGGTCCATGGTTTTGGACGCGATGGTTTTTCGGTCCATGGTATTGGATGCTTCGGCATGTATAAATATGTATTGTAACATTGAAAGGAATATAATGAAAAATCAAGCTGGTAGTCCCGGTTTTGGGATCCAGTGGGAAATCTCTGTGTATATGTGTTTTATGTGTTATGCTCTCACATTTTTATTTTTCCTGTGATTTAGAATTCATATGCAGGTAATTTCTGTACGGGGTTAAAACCTACACATAAGTCATAATAGATCGAAGATATACAAACCTAACTAAAACAATAAACAAGGAACAAATGCACAGATTTGGCTCAAAAGCTGTCTTTATTAATATGTAACCATTCAGATGCAGAATCCTTATCCCTACTCACCCAATTGCAGGGGGGCTTTCGCACTTAGTTGTAGACTTGCCAAGGTCTCTGCGCACTTAGCTACAAGAGCTTTCCCCTTTCGGGTAAGTACAGAAAATAGACCTTTCCTGCCTGAGAACCTTGCCCTTACAATAATTCTTCCCTCTAAGTTATATTTTTAGACTCGCTATGACTCAAATATATATAATCTTTTCATTACAATACCATGGCTCGTAGACCATGGGTAGGTCTCAAAACCATACTATCACCTACCCATACAAGGGACTAATGGCCCCTTGACTCTTACTTAGCTTCGCACTCTGCTTCCACATTTCGTGGAGACTTTACATTCTTTAACAAAAGCTATTACAAAAATTGACTTAATTAACAAAAATTGACCCTAGGGACCCCATCCCAACAGGGCACCAACACAAATATGGTGACTCACCCTTGAGTCAGTCAGATGGCTTCTCCAATTTGTTGTGGAGGTCACTAAACTCCAACTTCAATACTTCAAGGTCTATTGTGCTCTGTACTGTAGCCTGCTGTACTTCTTCGACCAACTTCTCTGTACTTGGCCCCTCCATCATGAGGCGCATGGTCCTCTGTGTCATCTGGAAAGTCTTCAGCTTCTCTTGGATAGGTAGAGTAATATGGCTTGCTTCCTCTATCCATGGTTTATGCTGACCCTTCAAAACTTCTTCTTTTTGCTACTACTCCTCAACCTGTGTCTGCAATAGCTTCCTTTCATGTAAGAGCGCGAAATACTGGACTAGCACCAAAGTGCACGCAATTTCCCTAATCTCATCAACTTTCTGCTATGCCTCTCGAATCTTTGTACCCAGTTGTTGCAGGTTTAAGTCCTCCTACAAAGTGGTCCATAGCTCCATTGCATTTTCAAAAACATCATTGCATCATGATACTACATTCTCCAAAGTAGACATGTGTTCTCTGATGGCGGTGCCACACTGTTGCATGACCTCTCATGGAGTAGTCAGTTGCAGTGTCAATTGCAGTTTCAAGATATTCATCTGAAAGTCAAACGTAACTCAACCTACCTCATCTTTAGACTGTTGCACTGCAGCAGCCAATTTCTGAATCTTTGTTGAAGTTGTGCATCCTCTAGAATGTTTATCTATGGTACTAAATTACACACTTGTGTAATTGTTGCTTTGAGTCTCTGGCTTTGCGCCACTAGCTCTTCCTTTTCCTGAAGAGCCTAAGACTTTTTGGCAAATATTTGCTCATTGTTCATTTTGACTTTTCTAATTACCCATAGCACGTGCTGCTCTCTAATCCAAAGCTCATTTGAGACCCCCTGATGAAGCATGCAGATGATCTAAAGTGGTAGTGTGACTAAACTCACACCCACGCCTTTTGATCTTTCTGAGTTGGGCGTTATCTTTCTCTGACTCTGCACATAATGTTCCTTCTGGTGAGGGAATGACTCTGAGGTATAGAGTCTGTTCTATTTCCATTATTCTCTTTCTCTCTTGCTGCAGGTTCACTTGAATCCTGCTCGCTTGTCGCACGCTCGCCTGAATTTTTCCTATTTGAATCTGCAACTCATGCAAATCCTTTTGGATGCTTCCTAGAATTCATATGTACTGTTGCTCGAACTATGCCCACAACTTTGTCATTGTGTCATAGACCTTGTCCCTGATCTCATCCACCTCCCCCTCAGTGAGGACCATTGGATTTGTGTGTGCCTTTTTGTCTACTGTTTTCTCCTTTTGGGGTCCTGAAGTCATCTCCTTGGTCTGCTTATGCAATTTAAAGGGAGTGCTATGCTCCCCGCCACCACCTCCTTCCTCCTCAGACCTTTCCCTATCTGCAGGATATTGAGAAGCAGAGTCCTCCACATCCTATGTGCCCTCCTTCATGGCATGCTCCTTGTCAACGATTGCCTTAGCAACATCTTCCTTCTTTTCCCATTCTTCTTTTTCTTGGTTTGCTGCCTACTTAACCTTTTTCTTTTCCTATGTTGCCTTCTCGCGAGCGACAACCTTTGCAGCTTATTTTTTCTTCTATGCTATTATGGCCTATGTGTTGGAACTTTCCCCGACCATTCTTATTCTTCGAGATTTGAGGGTTGCCTCCACTCAGCGCGCCACTTCCCTCCGAGTTCCTAGACATCTTCATCTATTACTAAGTATGGTAACTTGTACCATATTTTCTTCGGATCTCACCTACGTGGATGGATACATTACGCAAATTGGCTTTAAATGCTGTGTAGGCCTCCAATTGTGCAAACAATGTTGGTGACAACCTGGGCCTCTGATTGATCATAGTGCAAAGGTCCAACTCCCTCAACATGCAAAAAACCCTTGTTTTGATGACCCTTTATGGGACCTTTGTTGCCCATAGTGAAGTGAACTTCACTGCCTCTGGTAAATCCTCATCCTACAGAGGGAACTCGCTATCTTATGGGAGTCTCCATGCGATGAGACCAATCGATAACAAAATCCAGGTATAGTGAAAAACCTTGCCATCATCTTGTGCTTCGTGACAATTCAACAGGAATTCTTTGCATAGGTACTGTGTCGAGTTATATTGCACACCCTTCACGCATTGTGCAGCTAATGAGATTACTAGCACTGACACTTCGTCCACGCGACATTTCCTCATGATCTTATACTCCAAGATTTGAGCAGAAAACTATTCTTCTTTATCAGTGATGGAGAGCATAGAGTATTTGCGCGACTTCTTCATTAAGCCATATTCACACTTCATTTTGTTTGCAATTTATTTTTCTTGACTCTTGCCTGCAAACTCCTTTGCAGGATCCATCCCTTGATAGGGAAACCTTGTAATAATATGGATCAACATATCTGTGATGGGGATGGGCTCTCCCAGCCAGAGACACCCATCATGCACCAACGAAAGCAATTGGCGCATGCACACCGTGTTGATCATGGATTGGATAATGTGTGGTACCTGTAACATATTTAGCAATCTGGTTCTCTCAACCCCCGTGACCCACTTCATTATCTCTACTCTCGTGAACCAAATCTCCTCATAGTATATTCTTGAAATGCATTTGTTTGTGGCCAAATGCGGTAATTTCTCATGATCAGTGAGATCCCAATCCTCTAGTTTTAGTGTAGGGATACATCCTAACATCATGGCTACCTAAAGTGCTAAGACTATCCTACCATCATATAGTTATTATGGAGGGGTAGGATCCCCTTGATATAACTTCAGTTTACTCCCATTGACTCTTCTTGGAAATATTTCCCCATTCAGATTCACAAACTGAACCGTGCCACCATCTATAATTTCCTTGACTACATAGGGCCCAAACCAATGCATTTGAAACTTCCGAGGGAACTACGTGAACTTGCTATCATAAAGTAAGACCAAATAGTTCAACTTGAAGGTGTGCAGCTTAATATGTCGATCATGCCATGCCTTTCTATACTCCTTTTGTACATGTTGGTGAAATCTTGCTAAAAACCTATCTTCTTCTAACTTCAACAATTGTGCGAGACATTCCCCTATAGCCTCACGGTTTGCCAGATTAGTGAATGCTACAGGTCGCATACTTGGCACAATATACTCCATCAGCATGACTGCGTCTATCCCATACACCAAATTCAATGGGGTTTGTCTAGTTAACTTCTTACACGTCGTCCGATATTCCCATAGGACTTTTGGTATGCACATATCCCAATCGTTCCTCTACGCGTTGCAGACCTTTGTCAATGCATTCTCCATGATCTTATTAAAGGCTCCAACTGTCCCATTTTCCTAAGGGTGATAGGGCATACTCTTTTGATGATACGACTAAAATTATTCAAGCATTGCGAAAATAGTTTCATTGAGGAAGTATGTACCCCTATTGCTCATTAGTATCTTTGGACATCCAAACCTTGTCAACACATACTCAAATAGGAACTTCCCGGCTTTAGCAGTGGTACAGTCCTTCACGGGTTGTGCTTCTGCACATCTTCTCAAATACTCTGTCACAGTAATAATGTACCACACACCTATCTTCTTCCCTAGTGGTTGTACCAGACCTACAAAGTAAATATCCCACTTGTCAAACACTTTTAATGAAGTTTTAGGATTTAAAGGAAATTCAACCCTTCGCAATGGCTTTCCTGTCCTCTAACAAGCATCATAGGCCTTGCAATATGCCTTAGAATCCTTATGTAGTGTCAGCCACCACAATCCTGCATGCATAATCTTCTGCGTAGTCACTCTTCCTGCATAGCATCCTCCCGCCACTCCTGCATGTGCCTCGGTGAGTATACTAGAGCATTCAAACTTTGGAACGTTCCTACGTAGTATTTCATTAGTACCCCTCTTATACAAGTATACCACTATCACATAAAAGTCAGCATTCTAGACCACCTCTTCTGCTGAGTAGAATACCCTTCCGGAGTTGTTCTAGTAGTTAGAAACTGAATTATATATGAAAAATGATCATTTGTTACACGCACAACAAAGAGCTGCACATCTGGTAATCCTTCATATAAATTATTTGGTTCTTCACCTATCTCGATTTGGCTTAGGTGATTTTGTCCTACGTTCAACCGCCCAAGCTTCAATATTACTTAAAAGTCATACTCCTGTAACAACAACAACCACCTATAGATATTCCCCCCAACATAGGCTTGTTGACCAGGTACTTAAGAGCGGAGTGATCTGTGTACATTTTGAAATGGGCACCCAACAAATAATGTCAAAACGTTTCCAGCATGTAGACCATCGCTAGCCCTTCACGCTCTATAGTGGAATAGTTCTTTTTAGCTTTTGACATTTTTCTACTTGCAAAGGCTATTGGATGATCAATGTCACCTTCATTGGGCTGGGTCAATACTGCACCCAACGCAATACATGAGGCATCTACATGCACATGGAACTCTTTATTCCAATACGGAAATGCTAACATGGGCACAGTCACCATCTTGTCCTTTAACACATCATGACTATGTTTACACTCCTCATCCCAACAAAAAGTCACATCCTTCTTTAATAGTTTTTCCATTGGCACAGTTAACTGGAAATAAGACTTGATAAACTTCCTATAGTAGCCTGTGTGACCTAGCATTGCACGCAACTACTTAACATTCTTGGGATATTCTAAATTCACAATCACTACTATCTTTGCATGGTACACCATCAATACCTGCTTACATATGACATGGGCTAGAAAAATTCCAAAAGGCACACAAAATATACATTTCTTCAAGTTCAGCGCAATCTGGTATCTACGACATTATCCATCATGAGGCGCAGACTTGCAACATGGTGCTTCACCAATCCAAACATATTCCAATCATCAGAATATAGCTCCAAGAATTTATGAATAAACTCCTTAAACGCCATGATTACAACCCTAGAGAAGATCGCGGGCACATTCTTCAGTTTGAATAGTATTACTGTATATTGGAAACAACCCCACTCTATGGCGAAGGTTGTCTTGCTAAAATCCTTCGATGCGATCTTAATCTGATGGTACCCTAAGAACCCATTAGTGAATGAGTAAGTCTCCTTTCCTCCAACATTCTCTAAAACTTCATCTGTAAATGGTGTTGGAAATGGATTATGCACACATGCAGCGTGTAGCTTTCTAAGATCTATGCATATTCCGATTTCACCTTGCTGTTTCTTTTCCTTGACAACTATTGGGCTCACCTAATCAGATTCTTGCATTGGCTCAATAATTATACCCTCCAACATTTTGTCTAGTTCTTTGTGCACCTTTTCTTTATACCTCGGATTGAGCCAATAAGGTCTCTGGTTTACAGGCTTTTTGTCAGGTTTCAAAGTAATTTTCATTACGCCCAAATCTCCTACATACCATTTAGATTTGAAAACTTTGTTTGGAATAGATCTTGGTATTCATGTAGCAATTCGGCCACCTTATCGACTATATCTTCGTCCCAATAGTCTCTTATCTTCGCGAACTTAGGCTCCGCATCAAATCTAATAGTTACTTGTCAGTTTTTCGGTAACTCTACTACATCAGGGTTCCCTGTCTTTGGTCCTTCAACCTCACCCTATCCTTTAGTTTCTCAAATATTTATGTTTCATGAATCATCATCTTCTACTTCTATAGTCACATTGTAGCACTCTAGCGCATGGCCCAACTATGTACTCCAGTCCAGTTAAGCTCATTCTACTAGTTCTTCAAGTGTTCGAAAGATAGTAGCCTTAATCTACTGGAGCGCTTCATCAATGCACTCAAAACCATCCTCAAAGCTGAAAGTTAATAAGAAGCTTTCCCTCAATATATCCCATTCAATTGTCCCATCGTGTATCTCTATTTCCAAGTACCAATTCATGGGAATGGTATCTAAGGTGTGACAAAAGATATGCACCCATTCCTATTCTAGCTCGTCACTCCATACTTTAGTCCACCATGTAAAATGTTCGCGTGGATCATCCTTTCTGCTATATTTCTCAATCATCTAGGTATTAGCATACCCAAACCTCAACTTCATCATTCGCTTGTATTTCTTCCAGTGAGTGAAGCTTTCCTTATTCATAGCCCACCAACGGGTAGGCGTAGCGCGCAATGCCTAGAATCGATGTTCCTTGAACACTTCCCTTTCAAAATTCATCCAAAATGAGATTAACATCATTCAAACCATCATAATGTGAAAGTTTTCTTACCTCCGTCGATACACACTGCAATGATTTGGTCATCATATTGCAACTTAGCGTAGAGAACTCATGCAACTATTTCTACTAGTGTTCGAGCTCTTCATATTAGTTTGAGGTACAAGACCTGTCTCTATCCCATGTGATCCTTCCATCTGTAGTGGGATTGATCCAATCTTCATCGTGCACCGTAATCTTGTAGATTTGATCCAAATCATCAACCTCCTCATAGTTGTAAACTACTTCAGTGTAGTGCACTCATTCAACAGGGTCCAGTGGCACAATAACCCTCAGTGCCTTCTTCTCAAATGTCATCATTCACTTCTTTAGATTAATCGCTGCATCCATGTCGAAGGCCCAATCAATTCCTAGTAGCATAGGGTAAGGATTTATGTCATCCACTATTTCAATTACTTCAAAATCATCCAACAAACACACTCCTTCAATGTCCACTCTTACCCCATACATGCACTTGATAGGAATGATCTTCTACGGATTGGCCATGCATAGCTATATAGGAGACCATTGTAACACATGTATCCCCATCCTCTCCCATGTCTTATTAGGTAGCACATTCACATCAAAACTCAAATCTAGGATGACTTCGTCCATTTCATATTCTTTGATATGCATAGTTAACCTCATCTCACGTCTAGTCTGCCTCTTGTGTTTACCTAGTTTCCTCACAATGTGTTGTTCCATAGAAATCTTATTTTTTCCTGCACATTTGTCAATCAACTCCTGGAGCCCTTCTACCACCTTCTAATCTCTTAAAAACTTCATACATATTATAGGTTTTTAGAAAAGTAGTTAACAGTGAAGGGTCCATATCTTTCACTTCACTATTCCTAGCTGATTCCTCCTAACTCCCAGACATAGAAGCCTCAACAAAGTTATTCTTAGCTTCCATGAAAGTTTCTTTAGCTTGGTTGAGGTCAAACCCAATTTCCTTTTCAGCAGCCTTGTGCACCCATCCTTCAGTCTCTGGCTACTTTCCCTTATCTTCTCATGTGGCTATACCACAACTCATTATGATATTAACATTGTGATCTTCTTTGTGAGGCTCCACCTTCATCATCTAGATATTCTGTATAGGCTGCTCGGTCTGCATCTTCTTTTCTTGCATCTTTGTTGTAAGTATCAGGCAATATTCTATCACATGATCGAACTTTCTACAATATTGACAAGATGGATGTGTTGGGTTCAGACAGTCACACACAAAATGTCCAGCTTCATCGCATGTATAACAAATAACTTGTCCATGATCTCTACTAGCCCCTCCTCTTCTTCCTCTTCCATGGCCTTGGAATCCTTCGCTCACTACACCTGCGCCCTGATCCTGAGGCTGAGTTTCTGCCTGCATTCTATAGGTAGGGGTTCCTTCAATCATTAATTCATAACTTTGACAATAACACTCATCATGTCCTATAGATTTGTAGAAATTCCAAAACAACTGTTGAGGGGTATATACAAACTTCTAGAGTAGGTGACAATTGTTTGTTGTATGTTGTCCTGTAACTTGATAGATAGCGCACCACACTACCGCTCCTATGATTGGCCCAACAATATTCTTTGGCTTTAGGGGGGATAGTCCCTCTTCGGTAAGGTAATTCTAATAAACTGAGTAATGGTCCTTATCATGGACGTCACCCTTGTATTTCAAGCACCAAACTTTTGTGTGAAATTCAGGCTGGGCTTCCTTTCCCTTCTTCAGGCTCTTCGACTCCAAGTGCAGACTTGCCAACTACAAGTGAATCTATTGTACTCCAATGTTTGTACCTTGTATTGGCGAGGCTTCCAGCGTCATCGCAATCTCCACAACTTCTGCTTGCGTTTCTATCTTCCGCTGTGATAGTGGTAATCTTAGGTGAGGCAACAATGAAGCAATGTACCAATCTTTGTGTTGTTCATCTGTGATGTTCATATTAGCCTACCGAATCAGGCATTTTAGCCTCTGATCGAAATCCCATAAGAATTCATTTACCACTTATTCTATATCCTTAAACTCTGTAATAGACTGTGCTTAAGATTTAGGCTTCTTAAAATCATTGTTCAACGCTCGCTAGGTATCTTCCAATGTCATGAGAGGGTGATATTGATAGTACTTGATATATCGAGTCAGCGCTCTATCCTGCAGTGCCGTGACAAATTGCACTTTCTTTAAATTATCATCAATGATATGCTATGCTATCCACACAATATTTGCAAAAAACCAAAATTTCTCAGGGTCTCTGCTCCCTACCCTTTTGAAGATCGACATCTTCATTCTGTTCACCATGTTGAATGGTGGAGGTGGAGGCGGAGTAGATGGATGAGGTATTCAGAGGATACCCTGACTTACCAAATAAAGTGCACTTCACGGTGTATTAAGAATAGTTCCTTCGTCATCGCTTGAAGAGGATCTGAATAGCGAGCTATATTCAGAGCTTGACTCTCCATTCCTTTTGAAGGGTTTTCTACTTCATGAAGTCCCAAACATCAAGGTAATGGAATAACCCATTTTTCACACAACAACATCTTAATCCAAGTTTTCAGAGATTTTAAATACTTACCTCACGGTCCCATGAAGAGTTTTCACTCTGCTTCACTATAACTAATGGATATATCAATTACAAGCTCAATGACAAATCCTCCTTTGATACGATCAATCTAGTGATCAACAACCTGGGTGATGTTATCTTCTAAAGCTTCCAGACATCTCACCAGATTTGGCATTGACACAATAGGACTGTCAAGCCTCCACGTAACCTGACTATCCATTAATTTAGACAGCCAGTCATGCAATTCGCAGGGGAAGAAATATAAATTTTTTTGGTTTCATCTAAGTATAGGTATCTATTCAACCATTGTTCCTTGGATAACAATAGATTTCTATTCTCCTGACCTGAAAATGAGTGTTCCTTCCGACCAAGCCACTTCTCAATTTCCTTCTTAGTAGGGAACCTCTTATTTGACATTACATATTCCCTAAATAGATCCTAGTCCTGACAACATAACCATTTGTTGGCATGAGGGGGCTTGACCTAGGTTCAAATTTATTCGTTCCAACTAACAACACTCTAACTTCTAGCCCTTTTGGCAACAACCTGCGTAGTGTAGGTTGGAGTCTTACCCGAATTAGTATTAGGGGATGCTAGAACTAGGTTTCTACATCTAGAGGCCTATGTGATGGTCTTCCTATGGATCTTAAGGCTCTGATCTATCTTTGCACATCCCTACTCTTCTCATTGATCAACTACTGTAAATCTATTCTAACAGCTTTCAATTCTTTACGAAGGTCTCAAATTTTTATTAACATGCATTAAAGATACATATCCACTAATTTTGCGTAACAAAAAAATAATTAATTCACATAAGTCATAACAGATCTGAGATATATAAACCTAAATGAAACAATAAAAAAGGCACAAATGCAAATATTCGGCTCAAAAACTGTCTTTATTAAGATGTAACCGTTCAGATACAGACTCCTTATCCCTGTGCACCCAATCGCAGGGGCTCGCACACTTAGCTGCGGACATTACAAGGTCTCCACGCACTCAGCTATAGGAGCCTTCCCCTTTCACCTAAGTATAGGAAAAATACATTTCCTGCCTTAGCACCTTGCCCTTAAAATAATTCTTCCATCTAAGTTATATATTTAGATTCACTATGACTCAACTATATGTAGTCTTTTCATTACAATACTGATGGGCCTCTAAATTATACATAAATTAAGGCCCATGCCTCTAATTTAAACCATAAATTAAGGCCTATGACCATCCTTCAACACATTAAACCTCTCTTTTTTCATTAAATAATTTATTTTTAACTTTAATATATTCATTGGGAAGGTTTTGTGAATAATTGAATATTTGTGCCTAATATTATTTATTTTTTGTGGAATATTATGAGAATATTGGGCAGATTATGAAGAGTTGGAGGAGGAGATAATTTAGGGACTTGTTCCCTACTACTGGAGGATTAATAATAAATAATAAGTCAACAAGATATTATGGAATTATGGCACAAATTGTGAAACTCCAATGATTGAGAAAACCTAGGAATGTGTTCCACTAATTAGGGGAGCAGATCCATTAATCAAGGGATTCCGATGGGGAAAGATTCCTCCATTCATGGGGAATGATTCTTAATCATTTTTCCTCTAGGGAATGATTGAGAAAATCTAGGAATGTGTTCCCTACCATTTAATGCAAATTCCTAGTATTGGGGACTAGATCCACTAATCAAGGGATTTTGGTGGGGAAAGCTTCCTCCATTCATGGGGAATGCTTCCTGATAATTTTGTATAAGTACAAAGTCGAATTTTACTCTAGGGAGAGATTTTCATTAGTGTTATTGTGGAGAGAACTTATATTTTTATAGCTCCATTGTATTTTCTTGCAGGGATGTAATTCTATTGATGAAAATAATGAAGATTGGTGTCTTGTTCAGCTTATAAATCTTGTTCTCCTCCATAGGTCTCTGATTTTCCTTGGGCTTGGCCATCCCAGGAGCCTCAGAGCCCTTTTGTATCATTTTCTTTCCTTTTTTTCGTTGCTTATTCACATGCATCTCTAATTTTTATTTCTTTCTATTTTTGCATTTAGTATTGATGTTTTCTTGTTGTAGGATTGAGTTAAATGGTTCATGTAAGTTATTTTACAGGATCAAAAGCATTATTTCATCCTTGAGAAAGCTTTGGAAGTTCATAATAATCAATGAGTTGCTTGGATTAGTCTTCTTATTCCCAAATCTAGATTGTTGGACCTCCTTTCTATCAAAGAACAATAAATTTCTGCTATTTTTTATAGCATGCTAACAAGCTTCAATCGACTTGATTCCACTTGCATTAGATCACAAAAACATTCTAGTTCATAACAAAAGTCACCCCATTTCATTTTCACTTGATTTGGTTAGACATTTTTTAGATTTACTAGCTCACTAGTTCTCGAATTTCTAGATTTTCGACTAGTAATGTTTTTTATTTTTTTAGCATGGATTAACTGAGGTCTTTTTGAGTAGTTCCACTTGTAATGGGGACCTATGACATCCTAGTTAATAAAAAAAAATGTCCCATCCAATTTGGATTTGATTTTCTTGGCCATTCGATGAATTATAGTGAATCTGTATATCCTGTAGGAAACTTCTCCAAGGTTTTTGAGCAAATCCATCTATCTCCTGAGATTGGTTTTGAGTTCTGAGTGGTCCTAGGATTTTTATCACTCCATTCCACCAACCTATCACATTCCCTAAGCCTTCCATCAGCTCCAACACATTCCATTTTTCTCTCGGCTGTATCCTGCAGGTTTTCAGGGTATCTTGTAGGTTTTTAGTACATCCTGTAGGTTTTCCTGAAATGGCCTGTTTTGAGGCTAAATTGACAGAAAACCTCTAGGAAGTCACCAAAAGCCTCCAAAGGGTCTCCCACACCATCCAACCATCTCCTAACCCTTCCAACCATCCTCCAACATCCTTAATTCACCTGCCACATCACCAAAAGAAATTAGTTTGCATACTTGATTTTGCATGGAAAGACAAAAAGACAAAAACAAATTTATTTCAGTCCCTTTACTTGCACATTAGTGGTGTTTGATGCTTCTTACTTCCATGCTTAGATAGTAGCATTTGGTTCATGATAATTTAGCATTATTGCAAAGCATAGTTTCTTGGTAGTTAATTAGGAAATGGTGTGATTTAGCATTGAATTTCCATCTCTTTCCTTGTACTTTCTTTCTTGCAATAGGTTAAGGTTCCATGTCGAACATTTCATTTTCTACAGGTAGTTTAGGATTTGACTTCAGTACATGCACTCCATTACATCACGACAACAAAGGAAGGGCACATTGCATGCCGCACATATAGTTTTGACACCTCTTAAGTTTGTATGAACCCTGAGTTGATAATTAGAGTCGGCAGCCTTGGGAGTTGCAGCATTCTTGTTGCAATACTGAGGCTCATCATTTTTTGGCACCGTTGCTGGGGAGGTGTCAAAGTATTCATTGTTTTCTTCTCTAGTTGATTCATTTCTTTTTAATTTTTTCAAAAACAAAAAAATAATTGCATTAGGGATATTTCATTTCAAAAATAGAAAAGTGCATTGCATTAGTGTTTTCATTCAATCATAACAACAACAACGAAACAATTTCCAACACCAACCCACCCCCCCCGCCCATTTTATCACATGGTGCAGTAAGAGCCACATCACCATTCACTTTTGCATATATAATAATAAGATGGAAAAGAATGAAGAAGAAATGGATGGAGATAAAGACAACGAGGAAGATCCTCTTGAATTTCCCATTCAAGATACTGATGTTAATGTGCACATGAAGAACATCCCTCCATCTTTTCTTCCAAAATTTCATGGTCTACGGTCAGAGGATCTAGAAACCTTTCTGTTTGAATTTGAATTTTTTTGTAGATCTTATGGATACTTATTAAAAACCTCAAAAACTGAGATTGTTTCTGGCAACATTGAAGGATAGAGCTATTAAATGGTTCATGAGTTTAGGGACTAATTCAATACGATCATGGAATGATATGCACAAGATATTTATAGAAAAATATAAAGATCATGATCTTAAAGAAGAAATATTTAGAGTGAATCAAAGAGAATATGAGAGCTTTCAGGATCTAATAGAGAGGTTCATGTATAATGTTAAGAGGGAAAAACTACATCATTTAGGATCTGACACACTAAAAACCCTCTTACTTAGAACAACTAGGGATGAATGGATTGATCTCCTTAATCTCATGAATAGAGGTGACGTATATCAATTATCATTTGAGGAAATTTGTGAAACATGCAAACACATATCAAGAGGAAAAGCAAGAGTAGGTAAATAAACATCAAGATCGGTAAGTCAAGCTAAACTTGGAAATTTGTTTGATGATTTTAAAGAAGAAATTATTAGCAATCTAACAAAACAAGTAGAAATGTTAAGAATGCAAGATGAAGGAAAAGAAAATATTGATATTTGTGTTGCAGAATCACAGGTTGTTAAACATTGTCCATCATTACCAAGGTTGAAGGAAGTTTACCAAGAGGACAATGGAGAGATTCAATTGTTAATGAAGCTATGTTATGTAGCTCCAAGAGGACCATGGCAACCTATTCAGCCTGATATGATGCAAGAGCCTAATTCACAATCTCAACCTTATGCACATCCACCTCAAACTAATTGGAACACACTCTTTGCTTGGCAACATTGGCCATCTCAACCCCAAAACCAATCTTGGCAATAAGGTTGGCAAGGAACTTATGGGAGCCATCCACAATATCCTCAATATTTTCCTCAATATCCTCCATACCCAACTCCATGTTATCCCTACCATTCACCTCCACCACAACCACAACCCCATCCACATCCATCTCAAATATACACTCCCACTCAACTACTTGTACCACCATTTCCAAACCCCCACATTGAAGTAGCTCAACGCACTTAGAATGATGAGGTACAAAACTTCCAAACATCTCCTTTTGAGCTCAATGGTATTCACCATAGCTTAGGAAGAGTATTGCAAAAATGAGATTATCTTGATATCATTGAAGGACCACATCCAGAAGAACAAGATTCAAATAAGAAGACCACAGAACCATGGGCTATGATTGATGAAGAGCAGACATCAAAATCAGAGATTGAGAGAACTCTCTCATGGTTACCATAAAATCCTCCATGTATTCAAGAGAACAATCAACAAAAAGAGGAAGATTTGAAGGTCATGGTAGAAGAAGACATGAAGAATGATATATATCAGCAAAAGGACCAAGGACATCACAACTATATTGAAATATGGTTCCAGAGAGTCACTAAGTTGTAGCATCACACTCTTCCTCAATTATGCTTGATCCTTTCAAATTCAAGTCATTTGGTCTCTCAAATCGAGGTACATGTCAAATCATACATTTCAAGCCTCCACATCATTTTGTCTATCATCTTGATGTGCACATGGCTCCATTGGAAGTATTCTTATACTTGAAAGTGATTTTGTTTTTCAAGTAGGGTAGGGTAGAAAAAAAAATGAAAAATAAGAGAAAAAATAAAAATCTCAGGTGAAAACCTCCTATGAGGTGCCTAAGATTGGCTCATTGATTGAAAACCTCCATGAGGCAGTTAATGGGTTGAAAAAAAGGAAAAAAGAGAAAAAAGAAAAGATCCTAGGTGAAAACCTCCTTTGAGGCGCCTAGGCAGACCTACTAGTTGAAAACTTCATTGAGGCGGCTAGTAGGCCTAGAAGAAAAAAGGAGAAAGAAATAAGAAAATAAAATAAATCCTTGGTCCATGCATCTCTTTGATGAATGCATGTACTCTCCAACAACTGCAAGCAACAAGAATAAGTTGGTACCAAAAGGAAAATTGATCAAGCCTAGTCAAAAGAAGTCAAATTTTGACTTTCTTCTACTTCGTTCAAATGCTCCAATAAGGCCAAGGCCATGCCAATCCATCACCCTCATCTATCTTCACCATCCACCCATCATTCTCAAGCTTCTACCACTCATTTTCCTTGTTGTCCTAAAAAGCTATAGGATGCTCTGTTTTACTACAAGATACTAAAATACATAGAGCAAAAATTTGTTTTTTCCATAACATGAAAACCATGCATCCATTTTCCAAGATGTTTCAGGGGGAGATGCATATGGATGATGGTAACATGCTCAAGCAATTTCAGCAAATTCCAGTGCATGGTTCCCAAGAAATTGGCCTCCATCACTTTTAGCCATTTTTGCATTTTCTCGATATCCATGCATCCATTTAGAAGGTTGTTTCATGGGGAAATGTATATGGATGATGGTAACATGCCAAATCAATTTCAGAAAATTCTAGTGCACGGTTTCCAAGGAATCGACCTCCATAACCTTTATCCATTTTTAGTTTTTCTCGATATCCATTCATCCATTGACAAAAATGTTTCTATGGGGAAGTGCATAATGATGATGGAAACATGCTCGAAAAGTTTCAGCTCAATCCTATCTATTGTTTGGGAGATATGGACAAAACAAGTCGATGTCATGTAAACCTATAGGATTCCCTACAAGATACAGAACAACACCTGCAGGATTGGCAGTGAGCAGTTTTAAAGGAGATCTAGAGGTTAAAGAAGCTCCTCTAGAGCTTAGCAGCAACATCAAGATCATCAACATCACCATCCAACACTTGCACATCAACATCAAATCAATAGCAGCATGCATGTCTCTCCAACAACCATCAAGTAGGTACAGGTATGAAATATTCTTGACCTCTTATCTTGAGCATATTATAGTTAGAAATTTGTTTTCGATGCATGAGATATGAGGTTTTATAAGCTAAGGATTGGTTAGTAGTCTCAACCACCTTCAGCTAGTCAATTGCAACTCACTCCTTCACTCATGCAATGTTGAAAAGTCAAATTATGAAGGGTGCTGATTTAAAGGAATGAGGATAGCAATTAAAAGAAGAAATTTTTGCAAAGGCCAAGGTCACCATAGCACTCCAAGCCCTCCATCCACTTCATATTCACTATATATTCATCATTCATCCATCCCATTTCATTCTTGGAAAAAAAAAAAAAAACAAAGAGAGCATCCTCTCCATTTTCATGAAATTTCCATTTGCAGGTCAGCAAAAAGGACGGTCAAAGAGCAAAGGAGGATCACAAAGAGACCCCTGTCACTCATATTTTTATTTTACCACTCATTACCATTCATTCCTCTACCATTTTTGTCATTTTTTCCTCTCCTTTACTTTAGTTTACAAAGGGACTTTGTTTTCTACCAGATCCCCTGAAAACCTACAGAATGATCCTGTAGGAATTACAATGACATATAAATCCTACAGGGGGCAGTCCTAAGGCAAATAAATGACTTTCTATGCTAATAAAATGCACCCCCTTCATCATTCCATCACTATACCTTGTCCACCATCATCACCCCTGCATTCACCCTTAAAAACAAAATCAGTTAAAAAAAAAAAATCAGTCTTCAAAAAGAAGGGAAATAAGAAGGAATAGAGAGCATCACTTGAGTATTCCTTGTTCTCTACATTCCTAGTCTTTCTCTCCATCCATGTCACCATCTCAGAAAAGTGTATGATTAAGAGTTCCGAGGGAGAAGCAACTACATGACATCTTGTAGGAAATCCTATAGCAATCTATCCCACAGAATACAAATCATAATAGCAAGAAGTCTCCAACATGATGATCCAAGAGAAAAAGGAGCTCCAAAGCAACAGAAGCACCACCATCATCAACCACAGGTACTTGCACAAATAAATGAGTCATCAGAAAACAACAAGAAAGGGAAGAAGACTCTCATACAGTTAGAAGACCCTGAAAGAGGAGGAATGACTACTACAGGAAGGCAGAATGTTGTTACAAGAAGGAAGAAATAAAAAAATTATGCTAAACCCCAAAATGGCAAAGCTTTTTTAGAGATCTCCAAGGCGATTAGGTAGTCACCTAGGCCACAAAAGAGAAGAAGAAGACAACAAAAAGAAATAATGCATTCAACATCAAAATAGAACTCAAACTATAGTGATGAAAATAGGGGTTCCAAGAGGTCTCCAATCTCTTTCTAGCTTTTGTCAAGTTGAGGGTCTGCCTTAACCTCAGTCTATCATTTATGCTCAAAACTAGTTTCCTATAGTTTTAGCAGAGTTTCCTATAGGTTTCCTGTAGTTTTGACAGGAATTACTACAAGATGTCCTAGTTCTCATCTAAATGCATTTTGAAGGTGCTAGAGGTGTCTAAATGGTAGATGAGGTAGCAGATGGTTGACAAGGGTGTGGAACGCCTTGCCAAACTAAAAAGATATTCAAGAACTCGTCTTGAATAAGGGCAAGAAAGCAAGCTAATGGTCTCAAGAAACAATGATTTTTCTTTCAACAAATATGTTTTTGGTCTTGTCCTTGCAAAGCTTACAACCAAGATTCTTAATGCACAAGAGAGAGGCCACTAGGGCCATGGATGAGGCACAATGCGGTCATTAAGTTGCTCAGAGGATGAGTAACACTTTCAGCAGGGGGGTGTGATGGGCCTCTAAATTAGACATAAATTA
Organism: Pinus taeda; assembly: GCA_000404065.3. Classification (NCBI taxonomy): domain Eukaryota; kingdom Viridiplantae; phylum Streptophyta; class Pinopsida; order Pinales; family Pinaceae; genus Pinus; species Pinus taeda. Next base: position 24,342 of record APFE031088491.1, on the reverse strand, counting down.
AGGCTAATGTCTCTAATTTAAAACATAAATTAAGGCCTATGACCATCCTTCAGCACATGAAACCTCTCTTTTTGCATTAGATAATTTATTTTTAACTTTATTATATTCATTAGGAAGGTTTATGAATAATTGAATATTTGTGCCTAATATTATTTATTTTTTGCGGAATATTATGAGAATATTGGGTAGATTATGAAGAGTTGGAGGATGAGATAATCTAGGGATTTGTTCCCTACTACTGGAGGATTAATAATAAATAATAAGTCAACAAGATATTATGGAATTATGGCACAAATTGTGGAACTCCAATGATTGATAAAATCTAGGAATGTGTTCCACTAATCAAGGGAGAATATCCACTAATCAAGATATTTTGGTGGGGAAATCTTCCTCCATTCATGGGGAATGATTCTTAATCATTTTGCCTCTAGGGAATGATTGAGAAAATCTAGGAATGTGTTTCGTGCCATTTAATGCAAATTCCTAGTATTGGGGACCAGATCCACTAATCAAGGGATTTTAGTGGGGAAAGCTTCCTCCATTCATGGGGAATGATTCCTAATCATTTTTTCTAAGTACCAAGTCGAATTTTCCTCTAGGGGGAGATTTTCAATAGTGTTATTGAGGAGAGAACTTGTATTTTTGCAGCTCCACTGTATTTTCATGTAGTGATGGAATTCTATTGATGAAAAGAATGAGGATTGGTGTCATGTTCAACTTATAAATCTTGTTCTCCTCCATAGGCCTTTTAGTTTCCTTGGGCTTGGCCATCCGAGGAGCTCAGAGCCCTTTTGTATCATTTTCTTTCCTTCTTTTCATTGCTTATTCACATGCATCTCTAATTTCTATTTCTTTCTATTTCTGCATTTAGTATTAATGATTTCTTGTTGTAGGATTGAGTTAAATGGTTCATGTGAGTTCTTTTGTAGGATCAAAAACATTATTTCATCTTTTGAAAAACTTTGTGAGTTAATAATAATCATTGAGTTGCTTGGATTAGTCTTCTTATTCCCAAATCTAGATTGTTGGACCTCCTTTTTAGCAAAGAATAGTAAATTTCTTCTATTTTTTAGAGCATGCTAACAAGCTTCAATCCATTTGATTCCACTTGCATTAGATCACAAAAAAATTCTAGTTCATAAGAAAAATTACCCCATTGCATTTGCACTTGATTTGGTTAGGCATTTTTTAGATTTACTAGCTCACTAGTTCTCGAATTTCTAGATTTTCGACTAGTAATGTTTTTTATTTTTTTAGCATGGGTTAACAGGGGTCTTTTTGAGTGAGTCCACTTGGAATGGGGACCCAAGACATCCTAGTTCATAAAAAATAAATCTCATCCAATTTGGATTTGATTTTCTTGGTCATTTGATGAATTATAATGAATTTGTACATTCTGTAGGAACCTTCTCCAAGCTTTTTGAGCAAATCCATCCATCTCCCAACTTTGGTTTTGAGTTCTGAGTGATCCTAGTAATTTTCTCACTCCATTCCACCCATATACCACCTTCCCTAAGCCTTCCATCACCTCCAACACCTTCCATTTTTCTCTCGGCTATATCCTGTAGCTTTTTAGGGGATCTTGTAGGTTTTTAGGGGATCCTGAAGGGTTTTAGTACATCCTGTAGGTTTTCCTGAAATGACCTGTTTTGAGGTCTAATTGAGAGAAAACCTCTAGGAAGTCACCAAAAGCCTCCCAAGGGTCTCCCACACCATCCAACCATCTCCTAACCCTTCCAGGTATCCTCCAACATCCTTAATTCACTTGCCACATCACCAAAACAAATTAGTTTGCATACTTGATTTTGCATGAAAAGACAAAAAGAAAAAATAGATTTATTTCAGTCCCTTTACTTGCACATTAGTGATGTTTGATGCTTCTTACTTCCATGCTTAGATAGTAGCATTTGGTTCATGATAATTTAGTATTATTGCAAAATAGTTTCTTGGCAGTTAATTAGGAAATTGTGTGATTTAGCATTGAATTTTCGTCTCTTTCCTTGTGCTTTCTTTCTTGCAATAGGTTAAGGTTCCATGTTGAACATTTCATTTTCTGCAATTAGTTTAGGATTTCACTTCAGTACATGCACTCCATTACATCATGATAGAAAAGGAAGGACACAATGCATGTTGCACATATAGTGCCGACACCTCTTAAGTTTGTACGAACCTCGGGTTGATAATTAAAGTCGATAGCCTTGGGAGTTGCAGCATTCTTGTTGCAATACCGAACCTCATCAAATACCATGGTCCGTGAACCATGGGCAGGTCTCAAAACCATCCTATCACCTACCCATACAAGGGACTAATGCCCCTTTGACTCTTACTTAGCTTCGCGCTCCGCTTCCACTTTTGCGGAGATTTTACATTCTTTAAAAAAATCTATTACAAATATTGACTTAATTGACAAAAAATAACCACAGGGACCCCATCCCAACAAAAATCTCTAGAAATATTGTTGTTGGCACTAGTGGTGGAATCATCCTCTTGACTACCCACAAATTTGATAGATCACGAACCTGGTATGGCCCCACGACTTTTATTATGTGTGATGGATGTGTGTATGCAATCATGACCTTAAACAATGATGTGCAATAGAAAATGCCCCTCAAATTTGTTGAGTAGTATACAATAGAAGGGATTTAACCCACGACTCACTGACAACATGCAGTAATAATGTATCAGCTCTCTAGATATGATAAGAGTTCGATCTTTGCTGGAAGACTTTAGATCTTAGCCTCCTAATGATAAAATCCCATAAAATGACCTAGATCCTATAATTCTTGCAAGAAAATCATGAACGCTCGAACTGGTTGCATGAACACCTCAAATATAATTATTTGAAAAATAAGACACCAACTAGGGTTGTACCAAGTACCACCTATTAGGTTCCTATACCAATAGGTTTCATCTTTCATGATTGACAGTGGAAGGGCTAAATATGTTCATCATTGCAGACTGCAAAGGTTCCATATTTTGTGTACATACTAGGAAAAATTAAAAAATGAAAAGAGGGTATGCCTTAAAAGAATAATCAAAAGGCAGGAAAATCAAATGGTCAAAAGAATAGTGAAAATGAACCCCAACTAAAGACCAGGAAAGTGGCCAGTCAAAATGCCACTACTATCTTTTGGCAGTATCACAATCTACAAATACTGCTGCTAATCATACTTGATGGATGGCCCAACAGTCTAATCTGGACCATGCCATCTTTAAATTGCTTGTTGCAGAATAGAGAATGGTTCTTGTCCAAACAGCTCAAGCTTGGCAGATGACTAGCTAGGTAGAGAAATGAAGGAGCCCAACTGCTTAATCTGGGTCCTTGGAAGAAATAAGGGTAGATTTAGATAGGAGGGCAATCAAAAGAAAAGAGAACAAT
>APFE031088484.1:85992-163464 GCA_000404065.3 Pinus taeda | reverse complement strand
CTAGGCTCACAGGCCGATTTATTTTCATCAAATTTTACATCTCTTCTAATGATAACATTTTTGGACTTAAATGGAATAAGTCTATAACCTTTTACATCTTCAGATATCCAACAAAAGTACATTTCTCACTCTTAGGTTCTAAAGCTTTATGCTTTTCATCTGGAATATGGGCCCATGCTTCACTTCCAAAAATACGAAAGTGACTTACATCTGGTTTAATGAAACTCCAAGCTTCTTCTGGAGTGATATTCTTTAGAACCTTAGTAGGAGTGCGATTTATTATATAATTTGCACAATTAATTGCTTCGGCCCAAAAACTAGGACTGAGTCCTTTAGATTGCAGCATACAATTAGCCATTTCCTTTAAGGTGCGATTTTTCCTTTCAGCTACACCATTTTGCTGTGGAGTGTATGGAACAGTGTGTTGCATTTGAATTCCATTTTCGATGCAAAAGTTGATGAATGTGTTTTTAACATATTCGCCACCATTATCAGTTCTTAGCTTAAGAATTTGATGTCCAGATTGTTTTTCAACAAAGGCTTTGAAGGCCAAAAATGTGTTAATACTTCGCTCTTGAGTTTTAAGAAGTATACCCAAGTGCGTCTGGAGAAATCATCAATGAAAGTTAAGAAATACTTGCAGCCATAGAATGAAGCAACAGGAAGTGGACCACATAAATCACTGTGCACAAGCTGTAAAGGGGCTGAGGCGTGCCAAGAGGCACGTTTGTCAAAACTGTCCCTATGATGTTTTCCGAGTACACATCCGGAACAAACACCATCTCTGCAAGATTCCATAGGAAGACCTGTCACCATATTTTCTTTACATAGATGCTGAAGGGAGTGATAGTTTAAGTGACCAAATCGCTCATGCCAAAGTTTGCTCACTTCATCATTATGAGCAACAAATACTGAGGGAAGATTTGATGACCCAAAGTTGTGAAACTTATACAACCTTGTGGAATCATCAGCAATACCAGTAGCTAGAATCTGTTTAGGATCTCTTAGATCCTTGATTACAACATCATGAGGTGAAAATTCAACAATTTTACCTTCACCTGAATGAGTTATCTGATATACAGATAGAAGGTTGCTGGATAAGGTTGGAACACATAATACATCATTAAACTGACCATTGTCTAGATGAACAGTTCCAGTCCCTACAACATTAAGAGATCTATCATCACCAACATATATATTTTTGGTGTTACAATCATTTAAAGAAGAAAACATGGCTTTGTTTTTGGCCATGTGATAAGAGGCTCCAGAATCAATGAGCCAGTCATGAGAATGAGAAGAAGAAGATACATTTAATGCATAACCAGACTGAGATGATTGACAACGACATGCAGAAAGTGCCATTCCTGAAGATGAAGTTGAAGTTGAAGTAGAATAATGCTCCACATGGATGTTATGTTTCTTCATTGCGGCTTCCAAGGCTTCCATCTTCTTAAAGCATTTAGATTCTAAGTGGCCATCTTGATTGCAAAAGTTACAATGTCTATCAGTCTTCTTCCATTTGTTTTTATTGGTCTTATCATTTTGCTGAAATGATCTTTCATTTTGAGACTGAGGTTGCTTAGGACCCTTGTTTGGTTTAGGACCATTCTTTTTAGGATATGACTTCTTAGGATTCTTTAAATTTGGTTGCTGCTGGGCGGCTAACGCTTTCTTGGAAGAGTTTCCAAGATTAAGAAGACCAAGGTGTAAGAGTTTTTCTTGTTCTCTGATTAAAGAATCACAAAAAGAGTCAAAGGAAGGGGCCTTGTAGTCTTTTCCTTGACAAATGAAAGCTTCCCTTGTAGAATGGAAGGTGGAAACAAATACAGAGTAGGCTGGTCCCAACTTAGTAAGGATGGAATAAATAAGGTCACTATCTTCTTTCTTAATCTTAACACCTTCCAAGAGATATCTAAGGGTCTTGAATTTGGACAAGAAATCTTCAGTGCAAGAAAAATTATTAGGATCCAATGTAAGCAACTCATTTTCAAGTTGATGGGCTCTAATTTCATTTTAAATCCCAAAAACTTTAGTGATTTGTTCCAATGCTTCATGAGGAGTATCAAGTTCTGCAATATGGAATCTAAGATCAGGAGAAATAGACATCCCTATCAAACCACGTGCTTGATCTTGTCTATTTTCCCATTTTGCAACCTTGTCTTCATCTTTTGGTTTCCTCTCTTGGCCCGTGGCTATTCTGTAGAGACCTTTACTTCTAAGTAAATCTTCCATGTAGGATACCCATTGGAAGTAGTTAGTGCTGTCAAGAATGACTTGGCATGGACTTTCCATTTTAAAAAAACTGAAGCTGAAGATGCTGAATGTAAGTGTTCCAATGGATAGATCTCGAAAAGTTAGGCTGTTTTAAAAAAAAACGGCTCTGAAAAAGGCTTCCGGATGAAGAAGTTATGGCTTTTTGAAAACAATTTGTTGAAGTTGCCGGGAAAGTGCGGGAATGAAAAAAACGCCCCCACAAAATGGAGATTTGAACCCAAGACCTATACTCTCTTAAAATAACTTTGAACCAATGGATCTATACAAAAATTTGAGAGAGAGAGAGAGAGAGGGGGGGGGGCTTGGGTTTGCGTGCTTGCCTTGAGAAACCTCTTTTTCCCTACAAAACACAAAACACAAAACCCAACACGGACATGCAAAGAAAAACGAACCTTATGGCTCGAAGTTAGCTTTACCCAAAAAAACTAAATATTAAAAAAAATTGAACCTTGTGGCTCAAAGTTAGGTTTAGCCGAAAAACTAAATATTTTTCTCAATGTTTCTGATTTTCCAAGATCACACTAAGGTGCAGGGAAAAGACCATACGCATGAGAAAAAATCCTTCCTTTCTGTTTCTGATTTGCCCAGATCGCACAGAGTCGCAGGGCAAAGAGCATACGCAGAAATGAAAGGTATAGATCCGGTTAAAAAAAAACTAAATAAACCGAAACTGAAATAAGCAGAGAGAAAATAACAGTAAACTGCAAATAAACACTGTATACCTCCAGATCTTAAAAATGACGCAGACAGGGCTACCGGAAACCTTTTCGCGTGAAACGAAAGGGGTTCCTCACTGGAACAGATGCTCCGAACACAACAGAGCAGTCCTCTCGGCCCGAAAGCAGTCAGAAACAGTAGATCTAGGAAACGACAGCCGCATGCAGTTCTACCGGCTTCAGATTTAGATCACCAATGGACGCGACCCTCAAATAGCTCTGATACCATGTAGGAATTTACAGGGTAAGTTCCTCAGACAGAACACCAGAAGGACACCGCTCACAAACAGATCTTAGATCAATACACCAGTATTTTGACGTGGTTAAAACCCTCAGAGAGGGAAACAGTCCACGGCCTGCGCCAACGTGGCTACTACAGGCAATTTATTAATAAAAGAATGAAAATTACATAAGCTTCTCGCATGCACGGTGAACCTACAAATGACCCTCCATGCGCTTTAAATAGAATTCATGGACCAATCGGGTGTCAAGCCACGGATCAAGTGTCGGTAATACCGAGGAGAGAATGAACCGTCGGATCACTACATATCATGACCGTCGGATTGTAAGTTACAAAATGTACAACGGTAAAGAAACACACTTTACCTAACTCTATACCTAACTCTATACTAGACCAAGTTGAACTTAACTATTTCCTATGTGTCAGAATATCCTAACACTTTCTCCTAGGAACTTGTTCCTAGGTAATTAACATTATTTTCTTGTCTAGAAGCTAACATGACCTTCTTACTGCCCTTATGCAATCAAACAAAGCTTTGAAACCATGTTGAGAAATCTAGGGAAACTTAGTTAGGGCTTATTCAATTTGATTTCTCTAAAATATGATAGTTTTTTGTGACATTTTTTTAGATTATTCTTCTCCTTATTATTAGTATGTTCTTTTATCATCACACAACCATTAGAGAAATTTTGAGATAAAAAATGGGCCTCAAAACAAAAATGTACAACAAAAAAAAACTTTATAAGAACCAATAGGATTCATATGATGACGTCAACCATGGGTAGTGATTCACCATTTTTGAGGTAAAAAGATAAAAATAAAATAAAATAACTACTTTTTGAACTCGTTTTCTCAACTTACATCCCAACGATTTTATCCAAATTTTGAGCAAAAGGACACATTGGATGTGGAATTTAATTTTGCATCCAAGGAGTACCTATGTTGCATACTTTTGATGGGCCCTGCTTGATCCACGATGGATCTTGTTGAGTCTAGTTTTAGTTTGCTATGTAATGATTGAAGACCAAGATGGTCGTAGGATAGCAAAAGTTCACAACATGCTCATAATTTTGTAGTTCCAGATGCTCACGAAATAACTGCCAAGTCGAAGAGCTCGTCATGTTGATTATGGTGGTACATATGGTTTTGAAAATGGCCTATATATGAGGAAGAAAATGCATTTTGAATTTTTCCTCCAAACAAGAACAAATTCAGAGTCAACGCAGGTGGTGGTCAAATATCATGGTTTTGTTGGTCAAAGCTAATGGTTCCAATATGACACTTGGCACGCTCAGATTCTGCCAAGTGGCTCCTTCTGGCTTGTAGAAAGTTTTGAATTTATGATTGGATGGTTGATTTTTATTATGACCAATAATGGAGTGCCATGTGGGCCAATGATTGGCTACCACCTGACCTCCTCGTGGCATGGTGAAAATTTGTTATGAGTATAGAGCCTTTGGGATATTTGACATCATGAACTAGCATCAAACAACTCCAATCCAAATCGTTGGACCACGAATTTCATTTTATTTACAATGGTGGTAAGGCATTATTTAAAGTTATGTTATGTCATATGTGGTAAAAGGTTGGCGAAGCCCACCAAACTTGGCATCCCCACCAAACCCAAGGGAAAAGACTATCAACACTATCCACTAAAATGGCACGGAGTTATCCACCTCTCTAAATGTTAGCATAGTCAATGTATATGACATAACCACCAGGTGTTAACTCCAATGGTAAGTCCACAATTCAAGTCACATGCCACAGGATCGTGCCACAGAGTTTCACACATTATTTTCTAGGGAGTTTGTTATAACAGTCATATGACACACATAGTTGATATAGTATATCTGTGAGAAGTTTGATATATTCATAGTCCAAAATATATAGATTTCAATTCATATGGCACCAGAGTATGTGTGCCATGACATCAACACGTTAGCACAAAAGTATTACAACCATATGGTTCAGGTGGAATATATGCTAAAGCCTAAAACCATATGTTTGAATGCAACGAGGTTGATGGAGTTAATATGTTATAGTGTTAATTATATAGCCACATATAAACCACTAAGCCTATGTTTGTTATAACTATGGCATGGGGTTTTAATATTTGTAACCATAATGCCACAAGATCGGCCAATTCAGTGCGGAGACTCTACAACAACACAGTTTGCAAAGTATTTCACTAATAACACAATGCCAAAACTTCAACACATTGTTGATGTCACAAGAAAATTCAACGAAGTAAAATATGCAGTGGTAATTGTATGGCAACATTGTTTAACATATATGCCACGTTTAATGTTTGTTGCAACGATATTATATGGTTTGGGCGGAAGGTTCACAATATGTTCATATAATCCATATATCATATGACCGCACAGGAGTAAGTGTATGATTAGACTTCGTTTGAAACTATATTCCAAAGTTGCATTCTACGTCAGATATAGCGTGGGTTATGAAAAACCATATAATATATATGGTATTGGTGTTGCACCAAAAAAACATAGAGTTACAAAACCTTATAAAAGGTTTTCATTGCAACAAAGAAAAAAGAAAAAGAAATTCGAAGGCAGAGGTAGAGGCAAGTCATTCAATGTCAAAGGCAAGTGAAGCCCGCGGTGGTGTTGAAGTCTAGAATTGTTAGCTAGAAGGTGTTGAGCCATCACGCCATCGAAACGAGAAGGGCATTATTATATCTCGAAGTTGTATGGATTGGAATTTTGAAGTCATTCGGAGTCCAAATCGGGCGCTTAAAGAACCGAAACAGGGGTTTTGGTGCACTCCATATTCATCGGCAGGTCCAGTTCGAGAGTTGCAACAGCTAATTCTTCATAATTCAGTACATGAGTCGTTGCCTCTCTAAGTCAAGTTGAGATAGGTAATTGAATGATGTATTGTTGATGAATGATTGGTCAATTTCAGTTAAGGTTTAGATTCTGATTGTTAAATTTAATGTTCTTAAATTGCAAGCATAAATTATCAGCTAGAGTTGGTAAACTTATGGAGTGAAGGTGCACTATATATGCTAGAATCCTACTCTTTCGTTTAGTAAGATGATGGTTATGTCTGTTTTGAGATTTCGTTGTTATCCGGATTTTTAGTAGAGTTAAATTTCTACAAATTAATACATGGAAGATAAGATACTGTTAGAACAAATGGAAGTTAAACTACTATTAGATAAATTTATCAAATCATATCTAATTGAGTATCATTCTAAAATATCTTATGTTATTCATCCTAAAATTATGAATCTATATAAACAACTTGCTGTTATGAAACAGAGTATTGAAATTCAAGAGCCTGTCTATGAAATATATACAATTCTGAGTTCAAAAAGCATGAAAGAAATCTCTAATTATAAACTGTAGAGTGATATAAATTATAATTCTAGAAAACATGGAAAGATTAACTATGATGAAGCGAAAAACATTGAAGGAATAATCTATTAAACGACTGCAAGAATAATGAAATGTGAAATGGTAAACGAGATAACCAAGTTTATATGAAATAATGAAAACAATGAAGTAATTTATAATAAAATGTAGTGATAACAGAAAGTAATTGAATGAAAATAGTTCTAAAGTAAGTAATGAAAATAAACTAAAACCTTGATTGTCTACAGGGGCTCTCCATATCCAATAGGTATGATTCAAAGTCACATACGCATCGAATGAGAAATGTAACTTCAAAGTAATGCAAGAACAAAGGTTGGGTTCACAATTTCTTTAGCAATTAACTTAATACTTCCTCCTCTGATATCATTTATAAAGGATACATATTTATATTAAAATGCGTGCTCAATCTGTTGAGACATCTATGCCTACAGGTCTGATGTTCAATCCTAATTCAAATATGAAACTTAAACATGAAAAGCATCATTTCGTTGATTTTCTATTTGGAAAGTAAATCGAGAAAACATGTTGTGTCTGGACTCTTGCTGCTGCGAGTTGACCTGTATATTTGGCCATGCCACTGTGTGATCCTTTTGGTGAAATTGCTCGAGTGAATAGGAGGAGATCCATGAGGGGATCAATCCTCAACTACCCATATTCTTAGTTTCTTCATTAGTGCACCAGAACCCCGTGAACCATGGAGGTAGCTGAAGATTTATAAAATGGCTACAAAATCCTATTAATTACGTAGCTAATGCACTCTTTACTATAAAAATAAGGAACATTAATGCATATGAAAAATAAGACATGTAAGAGTTGTTACCTTATCAAAATCTATGATTTACTGCCTTTATTGAGTTGATAGTGATGATGAAAAAGAGGAAAATTGTGGACAAAGGGTGTAAAGAAAAGAACAATTATGGAACTCTACATCCCCTACACTGAAGATTTTGTATGTCCTCATACAAACTGAAAAATTGATATCTTGAACTATTTCATTTGCTTGAACGCTTCTTCCAGTACATCCAACTTCATCTTTTTCACTTTCCTTCCAGTAATTTCCATCCTTGGTTTCCTCATGAGGATCTTGTATTTCAAGTTTATAACTTGTTTCTGTAAAGCCTTGTTTTTCGTCTTCAATTTCTTGTTCTTATTAAACCACATACTTAGATGTAAGAGGAGATTGTCACTCTTATCTATTTGAATTTCATTATGTGATTTCAAGGCTTGATTTTCATTTTTGATATACCTGTTTAATGTCTCTTGTTTGAATATTTCTTGTTTCAATATGTTGACTACTGGAGTTTCTTGTGTCTCATTAAACTAACTTTCTTCTTCCTCTTGAATTGGAATTGATGTTCTTGCTGCATCCCTTTTCTCCAAGGATTCAATATAATCATAGATCTCCTACTGCACTGGATCAATCTCTAGAGTTCTTCACCTTGGACTTTGATGAGGCAATGTGATAGTCGGTGATGAGACCCTCGGTGGTGAAACCCTTGTTGACGAAACCCTTGGAGATGAAACTCTTGGAGGAGTTCCTAAATCTTCTTCTTCAGCTTTTGAGTTTTCTTCTATTTCTATACTGACATGAGCTTTGCTCTTTGAGGGTAGTCCTTTTGCTGAGTTGAGTCTGATACTCCTTAAAGCTAAGACAGGGGTCTTTTGAGTTTTCTTCCTTTTCTGTTTTATGCTTCTCTTCTTGTGATGAAATCTTTGTTTCTTTTCTGGCTTTCTTTCTTCTAACATTTCTTTTGTTCATTTTCTCTAAAAATTCTACAAGTGGGATGTTGCCTTCTGATAGGTTATGTGGTTGTTGTGGTTCTTGTTCCTATGTCTCATCTATTTTTCTTTTCCTTCCCCTCTTAGGTCTGTTGTTATTTGGCTGCCCATGAGTTTATTCCTGAAAGTGATTTCTTACTAGAAAAACTCTCCCAATTATCACCTATGTTTTGGAGATGAAATTCAACAAGTATTTTGACTAGAACATGGTGATACATTGTATTATCTATGAACTAAATTCTCCATTGAACATTTTCTGACATCTTTCTAAGACTATTCAATAAGAAATATGGAAGGTATATCTAATTTTATTCAAGGAAATTCATTAGCAACTGAATATGATAGAAAAACATACATCCAAACCTTCATTCGTAGGTAACAAATTTTTGAATTATTAGAAGTAGGTTTCTTCACTTACTTTTCAATGCTTTGCTTGGGATTCCCTTCTTGAAAATGGTGGTGTCTGTTATGCTCCTATACCAATAGGTGTCATATTTCATGATTGACTTGAAGAGCTCTGTAATATGTTCATACTTTTTCTTGTTGCAAATGTTTTCCATATTGTCAAAAAATCAAAAATTTAAAAATTGTAAAGAGGGTATACCCTAAAAGAAAAATCAAAGGGTAAAAAGAATAAAATGGTAAAAAAAAAGTGAAAGAAATGAACCCCAAATAAAAAGAGACCAGGAAAGTGTGCAAGTCCAAATGCCACTACTATTTCATTTTAAGTAATAAGAAATTGTGTGCAGCTTGTTAAACTTTTGCTACAGTTCATGAAGAGTCAAACTATTTAAACTTGGCTCTTTCATTTTTCAATTTTATGCTGTAGAATAGAGAATAAAATTTGACCAAACTGTTTAATCTTGGTAGATGAAGTAGATAGGTAGAGTAAATAAAAATGAGCTCAACAGTTTAATCTGAGCCCTTGGATGTAATAAGTGTAGACTTAGGTAGGCTTGCCATGTAAAAGAAAAAGAAGATTGATAAGGGTTTGCCAGTCTAAGTGCACCCAAATAAAGAAGAAAAAAATGTTAGGCTAAAGTAGGTAGGGTAGGTAGATGGTGTTGAAGAATGATACTTGTGATGAAATTTTTTCTAAATGTGTTGATCTTTACTTTTATCATAAAGTGCAAGGTAAACATTTCACTTGATGCAGTTCAAGCAAGATAGGGTTAAATAATTAACTTTCATTCACATTTTCCCTAAACACTTCACTAATTTCCCCTAAGCATTAAGGCCCTTGAAAGTCAAAGGGGCTCAGAGCATTTCTCTGAATTTTGGAGGGACTGGACCCTCGGCCCAATGATCTAAAAGCCTAAGTTCTCATAAATCATCCATCCATCATTCATTTCATTCCATAAAGTTTGCCTAAGTGAAAAAACCTATTTTACTTAGGAAATGCATGATATCACTTGCAAAACCCCTTTTCTCACTTTAGCCTAAGTTTTAATGTAAACTTTAAAACATTTAGCTTGGCGATTTTTATTTCACAAGTCATAGTAACTTGTAACCATTATTATATAACACTCGAAAATTATTAACCCTTCCCGTATTAATGTAATTATATGAAAATCCCGATACTTTATCTATATCCCGCCCCGATGGTATATAACCATTATATAGTTTTAAAAGGATTAATAAATTTGTTTGAAATTTATTAAAAACTTCCCCACTGCGTTATAACGGGATTAATTAACCATCTGGGTTAATTAATAACCAATCCCATGACTAATCATAATGCACCCGATACGATTAAATCTGCGTTAATTATCTTGGGCCCACCATACATAAATCCTCGCCATCTCCAGAGCCCGTCAGCCATCCGATCTCTGCCTTTTCATCCAACGGTAGACGATCATATCGCGACCCCCCTGGTGACCGCGTTTTAACTCCCGATCACCAGGCGGTTTTCCGCCATACCCCTGCCACGCGTCGCCTGCTCCATATGCTCGCTCGCACTCTGTCTAAAACCACCCGACCCAAAAAGCGATGCGATAAGACCGCTTACCTCCTTCCGCTAATGACAAAACGTCCCGTCACACTGACGTCATCTGCCCGATAATGCCAAAAGGTCCCACGAACCTGAATTTCGTTAAAAACAATGATAAACGTCATTTTCACCACTATTTTCTATAGACTGTGCTCTCGTGCAAATTAACGTCTAGTCCACTGTTCCAGCTTTTCAACCGCCACCAGACTAGCAAGACTACAACGCGAGCTTTGCAGCCTGTCAACCAACCTGCCAGTGTACGATTTTTCTCCTTAATCCACGTATTTCTCCATTTTTTCCCTGCAACCCTGCAATTTCAGTTTTCCACTGGGAGTTCTACCAGAGAAAGCCAAATTCAAGATAAAAATAGTCTGTAATTACCATAAAAGACCACAAACTAATGTTTAATCCATTTTTCCCACTAGAAGTCTGAATTCCAGTTTGAATACACAAGAACCAAATATGGAAACTCCGATAGCCCTAAATGTCGCGCCCATGAATGCACCTCATAAAGACTTAGATTATTTACCCCTGGCCGACAAAGATTTTCAAATAAAAGATTTCTCTAGTGATATGAACCATTTTCAGGCCTTCTGCCAAGTTAGGGACAGTCATCTAAATAATTCTGATATTTTTGGACTATGGGAATCCAATCTTCCCATGTATTTCGTCTCTTCAGTCCATGTTTTCCCATCTATCATTCATTAATGATGTGCCAACTATGATCTTTAGACAGATCATCAACTCAAACTTAGTCCATTTTTGTAATGCAAACAAAAAGGCTCAACTAAGAATCAAGAACTAGCTAGGCCCTTATGTCATCAATTCTAGGGATGCATGACAAGATGCTGAAAAAGATCTTAGAAGAACACCTTAGATTGAAGAAACGTTTTTGGTGGGTACCCTATGACCCAAATAGTTTCATATGTGACAGAAGGACAAGAAACAGGTTGTCAATTTATATACATCATAGGATCCCAGAAATTGAACAATTTGTAAATCAGGATGAATGGGTAGAAGGGATCCTAATAGAATAAATTAGTGAGCAAGAAAAAATGGAAATGGCTATGAAAGATCTTGAAAAAACCCTTGACCTAGACTCTTTTGGACATGTATCATTCAAGCTGCCTCAACAATCAGAGATTGGTACGTCCTCTGCTGGAACTTCTCAGCAGCCCACACAAGAAACTAGCATACCAGTTACAAGGGCTTCCAAGGGAAAAGAGATAGATACTACAGAGCAACCTACAATGACAGATCAGCCTACAAAGTCCAAAGAACAGAGTCAAGTGCAAATTCCTCCAGCCCAAACTAAAGCAGCAGAAAGTCCAGCATTGCAAACTCCTCTAAATGAGGAAAGACATAAAAAGAGAGACAGAGAAACCATCACACCTATTAGTGGACCAACAGAACAACCTGGAGCAAAGAGACAAAGACTGAATCCTCTGTCAGAAGAGGAAATAATTGAAGAAAATATAGATAGCCAGAGAGAAGAAAGAGCTAGCCAACAAACTCTACCATTGGGAGTAACCTCAACTAGCTCACCAAGGCAAAAGCTAAAAAGATAGCACAGTGTAGAAGTATCTTCCACTAGGCCACAAAGCAAACAAGCCTCAAACATTAAGAAGACTTTCACAGAGATAAAGGCCAGGAATGACCCAATAAGGCTTCAAACTTACGGTCAATATCTGAAAATGGCCACCACAAACCAGCAGAGATTAATGTCAGCCTATGACATTAAAGAAGGTAAAATGTTAATGAGTTATTTTAAGCCAAAAGTGCGGCAACTCCAGTCAGCAGCACATTACATTAGAACCAACTTGGAGGTCTTAACCAAAGATATTCATCCTATGGACCAGATTGAACTTCATAAGCAGATTGGGGAAATGGTTTATTCCACACTGACTGACAAAGCAATGCTAGCCCATAAATTGCAAAATTCCTTGGACAACGCAACAGTTCAATTACATTTTGAGAGAGCCTCTTCTCTGGCCAAAGATAATAGGATCAAATCATTGGAAGAGATCATGATTGGATTGGGAGATCATCCTAAAGATGCTAAAGGCATATAGGCTCTGATCAAAAAGAAATAAGAGGACATTGTTGTCTTAAGGAAACAACTGAAATTGCCTCCTTCAAGGCATCGACAAACTACAGAAGTTATACAACAGAAATCTGAAGAGGAAATGATGTACCTGCTCTTGAAACTCAATGAAAGATTGAATGATACAAAGCAGGCATTAGAAAAAGCACTAAAGGAAAAGCAGGGAGAGTCGACCTCCCAACCTCCTGAGGTAATCCCCATTGTCTCAACTGCAGTCTCTTCTACACTTGGAACAGCATTAGCTCCAAATGTCCCAGCAGTCACAGCAGAGGGAATAATAGGTACATCAACAACAGGTACAGAACTAGGTAGGAACACTAATATGAGCACAGAAGAATTGATAAAGGCCATGGAAGAATTGAGATTACAGGTTACAGAGTTAAAACAGGTGAAAGAGAAACTGGCTAAGGCAGAAAAGAATTATGATATCTCCAAAATAAGTATTGTGGAAAAGAATAGGGAGATTAAAACCTTGGAAGGTAAAGTGAAAACCTTAGAACAAGAACTCACTTTTGATAAACCTTTGATAGAAATCAGGAAAATCTTTTGGACTAATATCATTCAGTCTATAAATGAAATGTGGCCATCAATCCAAGTGATCTATGAGAAGCTAGACTTAGTGAAAACAACCCATGGAGCAATTCAGTAAACCAGAGCAGAGTTGTGTAAAATGCCAGAAGAAGCCAATTGGCTTATCAATTTTTTGAATACCAAAAATAGAGAACAGCTGGAAGTACTTGGCATCTCAGACAGAACAGATATCATTTTGGAAATTAAAAGAGTTCTAACCAAAAGAACTTTAATGTAGAACATAGAAAGAAAGTGCCAATACATGCAAGTAGAAATCAATTCTTTTATGGAGAAATTCATAGTTTTGCAAAGTAAAGGGCTACTAAGTCCTTTGGTCATTAATGATAAGTTAATGAAACACATTGATTATGTAGATAAATTGAATAAGTTTACTGGAAACCAAGCTGGCTCATAATCAAGTGCAGAAGTAGTGAAAGCACTTCCCACAGGCCGAGTTCTTTATGACAGCTTGGAGAACTTATTTTACATTGAGCATGAGGTAAAGCACCTATTCACCATCCAGCCTAACTTCTTCAGATATAAAGAGACTGATGAAACAATCAAGAAACTTTAGAGGCACAAATTGCCAGAGCAGAAATGGTGGGAATATATGTTAGAAATTTTGTAAAGTTACCTTTGGTAAAATGTAAATTTTGGGCTATTTACCTTGTTGAGATAAACAGAGATGAATAAAAGTGAACATTGATCAAAACAGGTCGAAGAGTACCGGAGCAAGTAAAGAGTATCAGTCAAACAGGGCAGCTAGCAGGAAGTTATAACAGCAAGCCAAATAAAAGCGGTTGCCTCTAGCACACCCAACACAAATAGGAACAACACAACATCTATTTGCTTTTCTCCTATCTTCGAGACTAGCTGTATCTATTTTCTTGTAAAAATGATTTTTCATCACTAGAATATATCTCACTCTGTTCTGAGATATTTTGTGTAAAATACTTTGTATAAATACTTCGTCAATTGGAGTATTAGGGGTGAATTCATATACATTGTTGTAATACTGGTTTTTTGGAATAAAGTGCTGATTGGATCAAATTTTCGCATGGCTTGCTGGACAAAGAATTAATGCAAGGGACCTTTCACAGATTTCTTGAAGCAAACATTGGATCAGTAAGTTCTCTATACCTTATGTTTTAAATTTTTCCTTGTTTACTCTATCATCTATGTTTCACATCTGAATGATAAACAAAAAAGAGTAATTTAGAATATGCTTTATTGCATTCTGTTTTCAAAAGTTATCATTTTTTATGTTTTCTTCTGAATTAGGATAAGCAGTGAAATCTTAATTTCTCTTGTTTTCTAGTTCTTTCATTTTGATCATTTGTTAAAGAATACTTAACTATTCTTTATCAGTAATCATCCAATTCCCCTCTTGAAATAGGTTGAAGGATTCTTAATTGTCCTTCATCCATTTTGGAAACCCATTCTATCTATTCCAAAGTCTTTAGTTGCTCCCTGTTTGGCCATCTTGCCTTGTGAAACCATCCTTTGTTAATAAACCAAGTCCAGTAGAGCCATCTTACTTGACTCCATTAGCCCAATGACCTAAACTACTCAGTTTGCCCCTCTGCTATTGAATCTCACCACCCAAACTCAAACAAAACTCCTAAACTTCATAACTAGCCTAATATCTTTCAAAACAAAGCTAAAACTTAAAGAGAGAGCCCTCTCTAGATGCAGATTGGCTAGAATCTATATCTAAAAGATTGGTTTGTGGTTACCTTGGCCTCCTTTCCCTTTCTTACAACTTTTGGGAAATCCTGAGTGATAACATAGTGGCGACTCCACTGGGGACCTGAATAATTTGTTTGTTACTATTGTCTACTTTCTAAGCTAAAGATAGAGCCTGAAGCTAGCTAGGTAGCCTTTGAAATGCTTTTGCTTTGCAATTGCAGAAGTAAATGAATGCTACTTCAGTCTATCTCCAGTCTAGCTTATAGATTGGACATTTGGTTGCAAATACTTGATCAGTTCCTTTTGTCAAATAAATTCTTTGAGAAAATTCAAAACCCATATCTTAAAGCTTCTTAAAGAGATTGTTAAAGTTGTATTGTCAGACCCATTTATAGAGAAACTCAAAAAACATACCTAGAAACCTGGCTTCAAAAAGGATTCGTTATACCAGATCCAATCCAGATCCAAATCCACCACCGGTGTTCGAAAACCTTAATCTGATTCCTAGGATTCTTTGGAGGCAAGAGAGCCAAGATAGTTCTACTAGTTCTCGGCCTCTATACAGATCAATTTCTTGTCCTGTGAAGTGGGTTTACCTTGAGGAGGAACCTTTTGACGATTGGTTTGAATCCCATTTATTTGTTACCTTTTCGGAATCTGAGTTAGCCCACGTAGTTCATGATCCTGTATTTCTTGAAGATTTACAGCTTGAAGTTGTAACTTCACATCTTGATAGACATCTGCATAAATTTATTCAGTTAGAGCTTACCTCTGAAGAAACACCAAGCATTTCTCTGATCACTATTGCTCCTCCAAGTCCATCATCAACACCTCAGACTTCCCAACCTCAAGCTACACCTTCCACCCCTCCATCTACAACTCACATTCCGATTGTCATCCCTACCTCACCAGTTGTCATATCTATTCCTCCAACCATGGAAAACAGGTATTCTCCTCTGCACTTACCTACCAATCCAGGGGCTATGCCCTAAGATTATCAGAGTAGGATTACCCCATTTGATGGTACTGGCACTTACATAGCTCAACAACATATCAAGAAAACGACATACTATTTTAAAATATATGAAGTTGATGCTGATGATGTTAGAATGAGAGTTTTTGTTCAAAGTTTGACTGGCGATGTTAGGACTTGGTTTAGAGCCCTTTCTGCAAATAGTATCAATGACCTACAAGCTCTATATCAGACATTCTTGAATAGATGGGAAAAGAAGAAAGATTCTCTCCACATTTTATTAGAATATAATAGTTTGTAGGTTTCTGTGGAGTGGTTTTTGAGAAACTAAATTCGGATAATCCACAGTGTTCTTCATTATTATTTGTCGACATTTCGAGCCTAGACCAAGACTCATCATCAGGACTTGATGTACAGAGAAGAGAAAAGAGAGAGATAAATAAGGTGAAGGAGGGTTGCTGAGTATAAGCCGACCTTTTTTATATAATTAATCTTATTTTCTTTATTTAATAAAAATAATGTCATGATATATTTATTTGTTTGAATGAATTTATGTTATTATAATTATTTATCTATTTATGTTATTATTATTATTCTTTATTGTTTATTAATTGCTTATATACTTTGATATATATATATATATATATATATATTATATATATATATATATATATATATATATTATATATATAATATATCATGACATTATTTTTATTAAATAAAGAAAATAAGATTAATTATATAAAGAAGGTCGGCTTATACTCAGCAGCCCTCCTTCACCTTATTTATCTCTCACTTTTCTCTTCTCTGTACATCAAGTCCTGATGATGAGTCTTGGTCTAGGCTCGAAACGTCGACAAATAATAATGAAGAAGACTGTGGATTATCCGAATTCAGTTTCTCAGAATATAATAGCCTGAAAAGAGGCACCTAAGAAACAGTCCAAGATTATTGTACCAGGTTTAATAATGTTTACCAGGCTATTCCTCAAAATCTTTGACCTCCTCCAGATTTGGCATTAATCAAATTCCCTGACGGATTTAATTTTGATATGGCATACCAACTTAGGGAAAGAGCTCCTTGAACCTTAGAAGAGATGCAAAGTATAGATGTTAGTGTTGAAGCCAATCTGATATCTAAACGAGCTAGAGTTAGAGTTGAAAGGAGGATACCTTTTAAAGAGGAACCATTTGCTTTTGAACAGAAATTAGATGCTATTATAAAAGGAATGGATAGACTTGGTGATAGAGTAGAAACAATTGAGAGAAAATCCACTTGGGAAGGTCAACAAAGCAATACTGGTAGAAATCCAAATTTCAGGAAGAACCAAAATCCTAATACTGGAAAGGCTGAACCTGATCAAAACATTAGGCCCCCATTCCAGGAAAATTATGTTGAAGCCTCAACTTCTGATGAACCAACAGAAGACATTCAAATTAATTTGATGGGACTCAACAATGAACAACAAGTTTTCTTGACCCAAGAGGATCAGGAAGCTCACATGCTTGAACAATTTCAAACTAAGTCAGGTGAATCATTTGACTTTAGGGAGGGATATGATACAACTATTTATGAAGTCCACTAATAATACAATCTGAGGAGCAGAAGAATAAATGTTCCTGAAACCAACAAGTAGAAAGATACAAAACAGTCCAACAAAGGTAAGAGCAATACTACCCCTGTACATATTCTTTCCAGAAATAATCCTAATCCAAATAACCCAATAATTGAGGATGTATCCGATAATCAACTGCATAACAAACAACCTTCCACTTCTATTCCTCCCAAAGGAAATGTAGAACAACCACTAGAAGTTGATTTGGAAACAACTTCAACGCATAACCCTACTCTTGAAAGGGAGAGAAACACAGAAAATACAACACAAAAAGAGAATCCAACTGTCCGAAATACAAGAACTCAAACTAAAAAACCTTTTAATCTTGAGGCTGAAGTAGGCAAATTAAAAATAGTTGTTCTATTGTCAGAATTAGCTAAACATGATGTCTATAGAGGTCAGATCAGTAGATCACTCCAAATTTCTGCGAATGAAGATTCAGTAAATGTTTTTGATGATCAACCTAAATTGATTTTTGGCCTTGAGGTAAATGGAAAATCAGTAGATGGAGGAGTCCCTCCTTTCTATGTAAATCTGAACATACATGATAAAATACTTCATAATGCCATGTTCAATTCTGGTGCTTCTCATAACTTAATTCCTAAATCTGTGATGGAGAAACTAGATGTAGACATCACCAGGCCGTATAAAGATCTCTTCTTTTTTTATTCAAGTCAGGTTAGATGTCTAGGATAAATCAAAGATTTATGTATATCACTAGTCCAATATCCTGCCAAAACCATCTTAATGGACGTAGTAGTAGCTGATATTCCACCAAAGTATGGTATGTTATTGTCTAGATCTTGGGGTGCAAAGCTGTAAGGATCTATATAGTTGGACATGTCTTATACTACTATTTCAGTATTTGGTCAACCTAAGAAACTGTACAGAGAAACTTTAATGAAATATGTGGTGAGTAGCCAGGAGAGACCTTAAAATTTCCCTATCTATTCCATTCACTCTGATATGGATTCTTTCATACTCTATAATGTTGAAATTGATCCTTTGAATGAAGTAAAAGTTTTAGCAGTTGAACAAGAAGAAATTACAAATGGAAAATCTAGTGTTCAAATTCAAGAAATTTCAGAGAACAATGATACATCAGATACTCAAAAGGAACCAAAAGAAAACAAAGAAACAGATCTTCCTATTAAAAAAATCCCTGAGATTCGTGACACTAACTATGAACATGAGATCCTTTGGTACTTAGAATTTGATGGATCAGTTAAAAAGTTAAGAGTAGGAGCAGGAACTTGGGTGCACAATCTTGAGAATGATCATGCTGAAGGCCATGCCTACATGTTAAACTTTAAATGCACTAATAATATGGCTGAATATGAGGCTCTGTTGCTAGGTCTTAAACTGATCAAAAGTTTAGGGGCCATTAGGGTATCAGTCCTAGGAGATTCAGATTTAATCGTTCAACAGATAAAAGGAAATTTTCTCACAAACAATCCCAGATTAATGTCTTACAGAGGAATAGTGATTGAGATTCTCAATACATTTCTAGAAACTCAGCTGGCAAAAATCCCAAGAAAACATAATTTGCATGCTCATAGTCTGGCAACATTTGCTAGCACCTGTAAACTACCATTTGAGCCCAATCATCAGTTCACAACTGAGATTAGACATAGGCCAGCCATGCCTGACAATGTAAAGAACTGGCAAGTGTTTGACAATGATATTCAGATTAACAATTTCTTAACCCTAGAGGAAGAGTTTTCTAGTACTAATATAGATATAGATATAGTAAGTGAATTTGATCAAATAAATCAGATAGAAACAGACATTTCAGCAGAAAGTGTATCTCAAATGCTTCACCCAACAAAATTTACCAATAAAGAAATGCAGGATCTCAAAGAAATGGAGATTGATGAAATTATTGAAGAAGAATATGAAGTTATTAATTTGAATGATAATGAGTTGCCTAAAGCATTAACTCCTTTGGAAGAGCTTTTTTATTTTAATGATATCCCAAGAAAACCCAAGATGGAACCTCTAAAAGCTAACTTTGAAGACTATAACTTGGGAATTGAAGAAAATCTGAAAATGGTAAAATTGTCCAAATTTTTGCCCCCTGAACAAAAACTCAAATATGTTGAATTAATGAGAGAATTTCAAGATGTATTTGCCTGGAGCTATGAAGACCTGAAATCATATGATACCTCTATAATTCAACATACAATCCCTTTAAAGGAAAATAAAAAACCATTCAAACAAAAACTCAGAAGGATTAACTCTGTACTGCTTCCCTTAATTGAAAAGGAAATCAAAAGAATGTATGAAGCAAGGATAATTATTCCTATCAGATTTTCGAAGTGTGTTTCTAATTTAGTACCTACAAGAAAAAGACTGGAGAAATTAGGTTATGTGTTGATTTAATAAATGTAAACAAGGTTTCTTTGAAGGACAATTACCCTTTACCTAAGGTGGATCATATTTTACAAAGGGTAGTAGGTGCTTCTAGGATTTCACTTTTGGATGGGTTCTCAGGCTATAACCAGATTCTGGTTTACCCTGATGACTAAGAAAAAACTGCTTTTACAACACCATGGGGAACATTTAAGTATGTTAAAATGCCATTTGGACTCAAGAATGCAAGGGAAACTTTTCAACAAGCAATGGATATAGCTTTTGCAAAAGAAATTCATGATTTCTTGGTCATATATCTGGATGACCTAACTGTTTTTTCTAAATCAGATCAGCAACATTTAGATCATCTGAAACAAGTATTTTTAAAATGCAGACAATATGGAATTTCTCTAAATCCTAAAAATTCCCTGTTTGGTCTAGAAGAAGGAAAACTCATGGGCCATATCATCTCCAAAGATGGCATCAGAATTGATACTGCTAGAGTAGAAGCTATTCTGCAGATACTCCACCCTAGAAATGTCAAAGAACTTCAAGCTTTCTTAGGAAAGATTAACTTTTTGAGAAGATTTATATCTAATTTAGCCAAATTAATCAAATTGTTGAATAATATGTTGAAAAAGGATGCAAAAGTTAAATGGATAGTAGAAGCCAAACAAGCATTTGAAGAAATTAAAATGGCTTTGACTAGAACACCAATCCTGACTAGTCAAAAGTTTGATAGAGACTTCATAATATTTTCATTTGCATCGGAACACACCATTGCTGTTGTTTTACTACAAAAAGATGATGAAAGATGTGAGAAACGCATTCTTTTTTAGTAAATCACTAAGAGATGCACCACTAAAGTACAAAATCATGGAAAAATAAGCTTATTCACTTGTGAAAGCTATTAAAGACTTTAGAGTCTATATATTGTACTCCCATGTAATAGCCTATGTACCAAATGCTATTGTCAAAGACATCCTGACTCAGGATGGAATTGAAGGCAAACGAGGTAAATGGATTACTAATATATTGGAATATGATATTGAAATAAAACCCACAAAGCTTATAAAAGGACAGGGATTGGCTAAACTCATGAATGAAACAAATTGCCAAGCCTTGGATATTAATGAATTGGATAATGAATAGGAGATGACGATTCCACAGATCAGCCAGGCCTTCTTAGATTCACCTTGGTATGCTGATATAATTTTTGTAGTATTAAACCTGCAAGCTCCTCCAGGATTATCCAGAACTAAGAAAAGGTTTTTGAAGATAAAAGCTTCAAAATTTTGTATTTTAGATGATGTTCTCTTTTGGAAAAATCATGAAGGTATTCTATTGAATTGTTTAGTAAAAGAAGAAGATGACAAGGTTCTTAAATAATTTCATGCAGGAGATTGTGGTGGACACCTTTACTGGAGATCGACTGTAGACAAAATCCTCAGAGCTGGATTTTATTGGCCAACCTTGTTCACTGATGTAAAGAAGTTTGTTACTGCTTACCACAAATGTCAAATTTTTGAAGGCAAGAGGAAAGCGTTACCCTTACCCCTAAGACCAATTTCCACTGAAAAGCCCTTCCAACAATGGGGACTGGACTTCATTGGAGAAATCCACCCTCCCTCTTCTGGCCAACAAAAATGGACTCTAACTGCCACAGACTATTTCACCAAATGGATAGAAGCTATTCCTTGCAGCCAAGCCAATGACAAAGTCATTATAGGATTCTTAGAAATAAATGTACTGTCTAGATTTGGCTGTCTTGAAAAAATCATCACTGATAATGCTGCTGCCTTCAAATCCACGAAAATGATAAGTTTATGTAACAAATACCATATCACTTTAGGCCATTCCACAGCCTATTACCCTCAAGGTAATGATCTGGCTGAGTCTTCTAATAAAAGCCTAATTAATATCATTAAGAAATTATTGGAAGAAAACAAGAAAAATTGACATAAGAAACTTACTAATGCACTATGGGCAGACAAACTCACTACAAAGAAATCTATTGAAACTAGTCCTTATGAACTAGTCTATGGTTTGGAGGTTGTATTTCCTTCATCTTTAGGGATTCCTGTAATGAAATTACTTCAGGAGGCTCAAGTAGAGCCCAATTATATTCAAACGAGAATTAACCAAACCATCCATTTGCAGCAGACCAGAAAAGAAGTGTATCAAAGATCCCAAATAGTACAAGAGAAACTTAAGAAAATTTTTGATAAGAGAACCAAGGCAGAAGATTTCTACTTTGGAGACAAAGTTTTGAGATGGGATTCCAGGAGAGAAGACAAAGGAAAACATGGGAAGTTTGACTTCCTATGGAAGGGACCTTTTATTATCCAGGCCTTGCAAGGGAACAATACTTACTTTTTGAAGAATTTAGACAATACAGAGACAGAAGGACCAGTTAATGGTTGAATGCTGAAACATTACCTTGATCCAACTTTTTGATATATTCTAGTCTAACATGTACATATTATATGATTGATAATGTCACATTTTGGATTGGATAGTAACTTATTGGAGTTGAAGCCCGAAGAGAAGGCCTTAAGCTTCGTAAGTAGTCACTGTCATACATATAATAAAGCAACCAGCAAAAGGAGATTTCAGAGCACAGTCAAAGTCATTCAGAAGGCCATCTGACCTGCTATTCTTGACTTTCCACCAGAAAAAGCCATCCCCAAGTGGAGCCAGTGTTATGCTCCTATAACAATAGGTGTCATATTTCATGATTGACTTGATGAGCTCTCTAATATGTTCATACCTTTTCTTGTTGCAAAGATTTTCCATATTGCTAAAAAATAAAAAATTTAAAAAATGTAAAGAGGGTATACCCTAAACAAAAAATCAAAGGGTAAAAACAATAAAATGGTCAAAAAAAGTGAAAGAAATGAACCCCAAATAAAAATAGACTAGGAAAGTGTGCAAGTCCAAATGCCACTACTATTTCATTTTCTGTAATAAGCAATTGTGTGCAGCTTATTAAACTTTTGCCACAATTCATGAAGAGTCAAACTATTTATACTTGGCTCTTTCATTTTTCAATTTTATGCTGTAGAATAGAGAATAAAATCTGACCAAACTGTTTAATCTTGGTAGATGAAGTAGATAGGTAGAGTAAATAAAAATGAGCTCAACAGTTTAATCTGAGCCCTTAGACGTAATAAGTGTAGACTTAGGTAAGCTTGCCATGTAAAAGAAAAAGAATATTGATAAGGGTTTGGCAGTCTAAGTGCACCCAAATAAAGAAGAAAAAAATGTCAGGCTAAAGTAGGTAGGGTAGGTAGATGGTGTTGAAGAATGATACTTGTGATGAAAATGTTTCTAAATGTGATGATATTTACTTTTATCACAAAGTGCAAGGCAAACATTTCACTTGATGCAGTTCAAGTAAGACAGGGTTAAATAACTAACTTCCATTCACATTTTCCCTAAACACTTCGCTAATTTCCCCTAAGCATTAAGGTCTTTGAAAGTCAAAGGGGCTCAGAGCATTTCTCTGACTTTTAGAGGGACCAGACCCTCGGCCCAATGATCTAAAAGCCTGAGTGCTCATAAATCATCCATCCATCATTCATTTCATTTCATAAAGTTTGCCTAAGTGGAAAAACCTATTTTACTTAGGAAATGCATGATATCACTTGAAAAACCCCTTTTCTCACTTTAGCCTAAGTTTTAATGTAAACTTTAAAACATTTAGCTTGGCGCTCTTTATTTCACAAGTCATATTAACTTGTAACCATTATTATATAACTCTCGAAAATTATTAACCCTTCCCGTATTAATGTAATTATATGAAAATCCCGACACTTTATCTATATCCCGCCCCGATGGTATATAACCATTATATAGTTTTAAAAGGATTAATAAATTTGTTTGAAATTTATTAAAAACTTCCTCGTCGCATTATAACAGGATTAATTAACCATCTAGGTTAATTAATAACCAATCCCCTAACCAATCATAATGCGCCGATATGATTAAATCTGCGTTAATTATCTTGGGCCTTCCATACACAACTCCCCGCCATCTCCAAAGCCCGTCAGCCATCCGATCTCTGCCTTTTCATCCAACGGTAGACGATCATATCACAACCCCCCTGGTGACTGCACTTTAACTCGCAATCACCAGGCGGTTTTCCGCCGTACCCTTGCCATGTGTCGCCCGCTCCATATGCTCACTTGCCCTTTGTCTAAACCGCCCGACCCCAAAAGGAGTTGGATCAGACTGCTTACCACCTTCCGCTAACGAAAAAACATCCCGTCACGCTGACGTCATCTGCACGATAATGCCAAAAAGTCCCGCCAACCTGAATTTCGTTAAAAACAACGATAAACGTCATTTTCACCACTATTTTCTATAGATTGTGCTCTCATGCAAATTAATGTCTAGTCCACTATTCCAGCTTTTCAACTGCCACCTGACCAGCAAGACTACAATGTGAACTTCGCAACTTGTCAACCAACCTGCCAGTGTACAGTTTTTCTCTTTAATCCAGGTATTTCTCCATTTTTGCACTGCAACCCTGCAATTTCAGTTTTCCACTGGGAATTCTACCAGAGAAAGCCAAATTCAAGATAAAAACAGTCTGTAATTACCATAAAAGACCACAAACTAGCCAAATTCAAGATAAAAATAGTCTGTAATTACCATAAAAGACCACAAACTGTTGTTTAATCCATTTTTCCCACTAGAAGTCTGAATTCTAGTTTGAATAAACAAGAACCAAATATGGAAACTCCCATAGCCCTAAATGTCGCGCCCATGAATGCACCTCATAAAGACTTAGATTATTTACACCTAGCTGACAAAGATTTTCAGATAAAAGATTTCTCTGGTGATATGAACCATCTTCAGGCCTTCTACCAAGTTAGGGACAGACATCTAAATAATTCTGATATTTTTGGACTATGGGAATCCAATCTTCCCATGTATTTCCTCCCTTCAGTCCATGTTTTCCCAGATATCATTCATCAATGCTGTGCCAACTATGACCCAGTCCATAGAGCAGTTATGTCCCCATCCCAAACTGTGCTTTTTCCCATAACTGTTAAGTCCATTAATGAAATGATACAGTTCCATTTCACTCAGCCCCTTGCTCCTCTTTCCATGGGGTATTTACTTGAAAAAACTTCTCAATTGCCCAAATCAGAGATAACCCGTATTGCTCAGATGTTCATGAAACCACAGTACCAGCCTCAAGGCCCACCTCCCTATCTGCAGATTTGTTTCACTGAAACTGGAAAACTTATTGTTGACATGATATCCCTGATCTTGGGATTTAAATCCAATGAATTTGTTGATGATATCACCGTAGTTCTATTGTCAATGTTTACTCCAGGACATCCCCCTGCTGTCAGATATGACTATGTCACTTTCATTGCCAACAAAATCCATGATCAATTCATTTGTTTGGATAGGGAAGGAGTTTTTAAATACACATCTTTTATATACCACCTTTTGTTATATCATCAGCCAGACAGCTTTCCTTTCCCCATCAGGAAATTGGATTCAAAGGGAAATCGAAGGTCTATGATCTTTTGGTCCTCAGTCTTCCATAATACCTATGAGTCCCCTTATACTTATAATGAATTCATTCACTGGTTTGTTCATCTAGCATCCACTCTGTTGATAGGAGATCCCCCTCCTAGAATCATTGGTGACATGAAGAAGATTCTCCAACTCTCCAAGCAGTACAGGATAGGTGACTGGTACCTGTACTAAAATCACACAGAAATTAGAATGTATAGGTGTGAACTTTTCCCTTTCAAATTACCTAAATATGTGCCCATGAGATTATTTGCACTAGAGTATTTTAGACAGATCATCAATGTAGACTTAGTCCATTTTTGTAATGCAAAGAAAAAGGCTCAGCTAAGAATCAAGAACCAGCTAGGCCCTTATGTCATCAATTCTAGGGATGGATGGCAAGATGCTGAAAAGATCTTAGAAGAACACCTTAGATTGAAGAAAAAAATTTGGTGGGTGCCCTATGACCCAAATAATTTCATATGTGATAGAAGGACAAGAAACAGGTTGCCAGTTTATATACATCATAGGATCCCAGAAATTGAACAGTTTGCAAATCAGGATGAATGGGTAGAAGGGATTCTATTAGAAGAAATTAGTGAGAAAGAAAAAATGGAAATGGCTATGAAAGATCTTGAAAAAACCCTTGACCTGGACTCTTTTGGACAAGTATCATTCAAGCTGCCTCAACAATCACGAATTGGTATGTCCTCTGCTGGAACTTCTCAGCAGCCCACACAGGAAACCAGCATACCAGTTACAGGGAATTCCAAGGGCAAAGAGATAGATACTACAGAGCAACCTACAATGACAGATCAGCCTACAAAGTCCAGAGAACAGAGTCAAGTGAAAATTCCTCCAGCCCAAACTAAAGCAGCAGAAAGGCCAGCATTGCAAACTCCTGTAAATGAGGAAAGACATAAAAAGAGAGATAGAGAAACCATCACACTTCTCAGTGGACCAATAGAATGACCTGGAGAAAAGAGACAAAGACTGAATCCTTTGTTAGAAGAGGAAATAATTGAAGAAGCTATAGACAGCTAGAGAGAAGAAAGAGCTAGCCAGTAAACTCCACCATTGGGAGTAACCTCAACTAGCTCACCAAGGCAGGAGCTAGAAAGATAGCACAGTGTAGAAGTATATTCCACCAGGCCACAAAGCAAACAAGCCTTAGACATTAAGAAGACTTTCACAGAGATAAATGCTAGGAATGACCCAATAAGGCTTCAAATTTACGATCAATATCTGAAAATGGCCTCCACAAACTAGCAGCGATTAATGTTAGTCTATGACATTAAAGAAGGTAAAATGTTAATGAGTTATTTTAAGCCAAAAGTGTAGCAACCCCAGTCAGCAGCAGATTACATTAGAACCAACTTGGAGGTCTTAGCCAAAAATATTCATCCTATGGACCATATTGAACTTCATAAGCAAACTGGGGAAATGGTTTATTCCACACTGACTGAAAAAGCAATGCTAGCCCATAAATTGCAAAATTCCTTGGACAACACAACAGTTCAATTACATTTGGAGAGAGCCTCTTCTCTGGCCAAAGATAACAAGATCAAATAATTGGAAGAGATCATCATTAGATTGGGACATGATCCCAAAGATGCTAAAGGCATACAGGCTCTGATCAAAAAGAAAGAAGAGGGCATTGCTGCCTTAAGGAAATCGCTGAAGCTACCTCCTTCAAGGCATCCACAAACTGCAAAAGTTATACAATAGAAATCCGAAGAGGACATGATGGACCTGCTCTTGAAACTCAATGAAATATTGAATGATACAGAGCAGGAAGTAGAAAAAGCACTAAAGGAAAATCAGGGAGAGTCGACCTCCCAGCCTCCTGAGGTAATCCCCATAGTCTCAACTGCAGTCCCTTCTACACTTGGAACAGCATTAGCTCCAAATTTCCCAGCAGTCACAACAGAGGGAATAACAGGTGCATCAACAACAGGTATAGAACCAGATAGCAGCACTAATATGAGCACAGAAGAATTGATAAAGGCCATGGAAGAATTAAGATTACAGGTTACAGAGTTGAAACAGGTGAAAGAGCAACTGGCTAAGGTAGAAAAGAATTATGATATCTCAAAAATAAGTATTGTGGAAAAGAATAGGGAGATTAAAGCCTTGGAAGGTAAAGTGAAAACCTTAGAACAAGAAATCACTTTTGATAAACCCTTGACAGAAATCAGGAAAATCCTTTGGGCTAATATCATTCAGTCTATAAGTGAAATGTGGTTGTCAATCCAAGTGATCTATGAGCAGCTAGACTTAGTGAAAACAACCCATGGAGCAATTCAGCAAACCAGAACAGAGTTGGGTAAAATGCCAGAAGAAGCCAATCGGCTTATCAATTTTTTGAATACAAAAAACAGAGAACAACTGGAAGTACTTGGTATCTCAGACAGAACAGATACCATTTTGGAAATTAAAAGAGTTCTGACCAAAAGAACTTTAATGCAAAACTTAGAAAGAAGGTGCCAAGACATGCAAGTAGAAATCAATTCTTTTATGGAGAAATTCATAGTTTTGCAAAGTAAAGAGCTTCCAAGTCCTTTGGTCATTAATGATAAGTTAATGAAATGCATTGATTATGTAGATAAATTGAATAAGTTTGCTAGCAATCAAGCTAGCTCATCATCAAGTGCAGCAGGAGTGAAAGAACTTCCCACAGGTTGAGTTCTCTATGACAGCTTGGAGAACTTATTTTAAATTGAGCATGAGGTAAAGCACCTATTCACCATCCAGCCTAACTTCTTCAGATATACAGAGACTGATGAAACACTCAGGAAACTTCAGAGGCACAAATTACCTGAGCAGAAATGGTGGGAAGATATGTTAGAAATCTTGTAAAGTTACCTTTAGTAAAATGTAAATTTTGGGCTATTTACTTTGTTGAGATAAACAGAGATGAATAAAGGTGAACAGTGATCAAAACAGGTCGAAGAGTATCAGAGCAGGTAAAGAGTATCAGTCAAACAGGGCAGCCAGCATGAAGTTACAGCAACAAGCCAAATAAAAGGTCCGGCTTCCAGCACACCCAACACAAATAGGAACAACACAACATCTGTTTGCTTTTCTCTTATCTTCGAGACTAGCTGTCTCTATTTTCTTGTAAAAATGATTTGTCATGACTAGAATATATCTCACTCTGTTATGAGATATTTTGGGTAAAATATTTTGTATAAATACTTCCTCAATTGGAGTATTAGGGCTAGATTCATATACATTGTTGTAATACTGGTTTTTTGGAATAAAGTGTTGATTAGATCAAATTTTCGCATGGCTTGTTGGACAAAGAATTAATGCAAGGGACTTTTCACAGAGTTCTTGAAGAAAACATTGGATCAATAAGTTCTCTATACCTTATGTTTTAAATTTTTCCTTGTTTATGCTATCATCTCTATTTCACATCTGAATGATAAACAAAAAGGAGTAATTTAGAATATGCTTTATTGCACTCTGTCTTCAAAAGTTATCATTTTTTATGTTTTCTTCTGAATTAGGATAAGCAGTGAAATCTTAATTGCTCCTGTTTCCTAGTTCTTTCATTTTGATCATTTGTTAAAGAATACTTGACTGCTTTTTATCAGTAATCATCCAATTCCCCTCTTGAAATAGGTTGAAGGATTCTTAATTGTCCTTCATCCATTTTGGAAACCCATTCCATCTATTCCAAAGTGTTTAGTTGCTCCCTATTTGGCCATCTTGCCCCGTGAAACCATCCTTTGTTAAGAAACCAAGTCTAGTAGAGCCATCTTGCTTGACTCCATTAGCCCAATGGCCTAAACTACTCAGTTTGCCCCTCTGCTATTGAATCTCACCACCCAAACTCAAACAAAACCCCTAAACTTCATAACTAGCCTAATATATTTCAAAACAAAGATAAAACTTAAGGAGAGAGCCCTCTCTAGATGCATATTGGCTAGAATCTGTATCTAAAAGATTGGTTTGTGGTTACCTCGGCCTCCTTTCCCTTTCTTACAACTTTTGGGAAAACCTGAGTGATAATAGTGTCCATGCTTGGTTTCTTTAGGAAAACCTTCTAGTCCTCTGTTTCTATACCTCTGTTCTTGAACCATTTCTCTCCAATCCATGATAGTCCAATGGATTCGGCTATAAATGACTCTATCACTGTGAATTTGATGTCCCCTATCTCCACTTCGACTCCATCAAAAGCCCTGGCGAAGGATTTGGTCACTTCTCTATGAAAGCCATCGCATTTCTCTACAAATTCGAGTCATTGTGCTTTCTGTGGTAATTCTTTTGTTTGTGGATACCCCTCTAAAAAAATATTTCCTATCAACTCCATTTTGACTATCACACCCATGGTCAAGAAGCTTTGTTTCACAACTTCTTTGTTTGACAGGGTAGGATGGCTTGGTAGGATTTTTAGAGCGGAGAGGCTGAGAGTGTGAGTGATGGAACAATGAGAACGTAGGTAGTGAGGATATAATGGAATGAGGCGAAATCTAACCATTAATATTATTCATGCTTATGTTTTGGGCGGCTGATTCAATGGATTGGGATATGAGCAATGATGACTATATGTGAATGGCGGATTATACAAGATTTGACATGACATGACCAACTCTTTGCAATAATGATTTTGATTTTTCAATTATACTATGTCTTATAATTCATATATGTAATGTTTTAATCCCTATTATTAAATTAAAGAAGTGCATACCTTTAAGTTATTTGCTTGCTGACCTTTCGTTGCCTTTTATGTTGTCTTTAGGAACCTTGTAGTGGAGGGAGTCAATAATTCCTTCAATTGCATGATCAGAGGTGTCTGTCACATTGGTTGCAGAAAGTCATCAAAGATGCAAAAAATCAATGATTCTGTAGCTATTTATTCTTTTTTGAAAAGAAAGGGATAAAATGTGATTCTAGAAAATGGAATACAAAGAAAATTTAAGATGCCAAGAATTCTTGGTTTTCATCTTGAATTTTCTACATAAGCATGCCAACAATTGTTGATTTTCATGTTTATACATATTTATTTATTTTTATATGAAAAAGAAAAATTTAAGGTGGAGAAGAAGAAGAAGAAGAATTCTTAACCAACTTCATATCCGAGTTGTCTTGGAAAATATTTACAAATTCCTCTTTTGTCATTGGCTTGTGATAGATCCTGAGTCGATGTCCATTCACTAGGAGAGGATCTTTTTCTTCATCAATAGTCATAATTGTTATGAAACCAACTCATAAAAAGATAGGAAAGATAGATCAAATGACAAGACCTCCTTTCTATATATAGGAGTCTAAGGGGTCCCAATACAATCAAAGCCTACATAACAATAATATTGTAGGGGCACAACAATAACAATAGTGGGCTTCTATGGAGCATAGTAATAACAACATGGGGACTATATGGGCACAATAATATAGTAAGGGGGTCATACTAATAGCAATAAGGGGTTACACTAGTAGTATAGGGACCTAACATGCCCCTCTCCTTCAAAAAGTGTTGTCCTCAACACTTGAGTAGTTCTGGATGTTTCTGTATAAAACTCTCATCCTTCCATGTGGAATCTTCAGCAGGTAAGTTCTTCCACTTGATGAGATACTTTGAATTTGATCGATTTCGTAGCTATTGATTTCTTGTTTTTGTGACTGCTTCAAGTTCCAATATGATTTTTCCTTCCTCGTCATGTTTTGACCATATTGTGTGAACTGGGATCTTCTCACCTATAACCTTCTTTAAGCATGAAACATGGAAAAATGGGTGCACTCGGAAAGATGCAAGAAGCGCCAATCTGTATGCCATAGTACCAATATTTTGTAACACCTTGTATGGACCGTAATACTTTGGTGATAATTTATTATCCTTCTTAGCTTGCTTGAGGGACATTTGTTTGCATGGTTGTAGTCGTAGAAATACCCAATAACCTACATCAACACTTCTTTTGCTGCGATGTTGATCTGCCTGTTGTTTCATTCTATTCTACGATAAAGTGAGGTTATCCTTTAAGAGTTTGAGAACTTGTTGTTGATGCTCGATGTGATCCTCCACTGCTTGAACCTTACAATTTTATTTTAAAGATGATGTGATGGATGGTGGATGATATCCATAAAGTGCAATAAATGGGGTCATTTTTGTTGTAGTATGGAAGGAAGTGTTATACCACAATTTAGCCAGAGGAAACCACTTGACCCATTGTGTCTATTTATCAGATACAAAGCAACGAAGATATCCTTCCAAATATTTGTTCACTATCACAGTTTGCCCATTAGATTCAGGATGATAAGATGAGCTATGAGCAAACTGAGTACCCAAATATTCCACATCTTGTACTCCAAAGAAACAATTGGAGCTTTTTGCATATAATTGTTTCTCCTCCAATAGTTTGAGCACCCTGTCAACATGTTGAACATGATCCTTCCAAGACTTGATGTAGATTAGTATATCATCAAAAAATACTAACACAAATTTTCTAAGGATTTGAAAATGGGGTTCATCAAACCTTGAAATGTAGAAGGTGCATTGGTAAGGCCAAAAGGCATGACCAAAAATTCATAATGACCCTCATGAGTTCTAAATGTTGTTTTTGGAATGTCTTCAATCTTCATTCTTATTTGATGATATCTTGAACGAATATCCAACTTGGTGAAGTAAATTGCTCCATGTAATTCATCCAATAATTCATCAATGACATGAATGGGAAATTTGTCTTCAATAGTAAGTTGTTGAGATCCCTATAATCCAAACACATGCACCATGATCCATCCTTCTTGTGTACCAATATCACTGGAGTAGAGAGAGAACTTTGACTAGGTTGAATTATACCATCCTCTAGCATTTCTACAACCATACGCTCAATTTCACTCTTTTAGGCATATGGATATTTGTCAGGCCTGATGTTTGGGGGAACAATTCCTGGAATCAAATGAATAGCATGATCATGATCATGAAGGTGGGAGGCCTTTGGGAGTCTCAAATACCTTGGAATGATTATCCAATTTTTTTTGGAGATCTGGAGAAATGGATGATTTCGAAGTGGGTACCTCTAGTGAACATAATTGTGCAATTTCACCTTGTTGTTAGTTCGTTAGAAGCTTTGTCATGCTGTTAGAGTTGATTATATTTCTTGGTTTCCCTGTGATACCCCTTAATTCAACTTCCTTTCCTTCCCAAAAACATTTCAAGAAAAGTTCTTGAAAATTAAAAGCCATCATACCCAAAGATTGTAGCCATGCAACTCCTGGTACAACATCCACACCACCCATTGGAATGGAAATTATTGGACTATTCAAGGCATGTTCTCCCATCGATAGCTTGATATTATGGCAATTTTTAGAGAAATTTATGGTTTCTCCATTTGCGGTTGTTACTTGACACTCTGGTGCTGGATATAGGAAGAAATTCAATTCCTTGGTTATCCTACAATGAATAAAATTATGGGTACTACTCGAATCAATCAACAATGTTACCTTTTTCTTCTTGATATTCCCTTCTATCTTGAGAGTTTGAAGAGTGGTAATTCCTGTCAATGCATTACAAGATATGGTCAGATTCATTTCTTATTTCTCTGGAATTGGTTCTTGGTGTATATACTCTTCTTTTGACGTTTCTTGTTCTTTTTCTTGCTCCTCTTCCCCATCTATGTAAATTAATTTCTTCTCATCACACTTATGACCTTTAGCGTATTTTACATCACAATTGTAACAAACCGCTTTTGCTATTTTTTCTCCAAATTGTTGTGGTTTCAACCTTGTAGGTGGTGAAAGGCTAGGAGCAACAACACTTCCATGTTTATAGTTATGAGTGGTAGGCTTCCTTGTTGCCATAATGTTCCTTGCCAACCTATATGCCTTCTCCAATGAATCAGGTTCCCAAAGGCAAACCTCATGTTGAATGTTATCATTCAAATTCCCTATGAAGGCATCAATCCTCTACTTCTATGAAATATAATTTAACCCTATATTCAATTTTTGGAGGTCCTCAATGTGCTCTGCCATTAAATCCTTTTGTTTGAGATTGATCAATTGGCTAAAGAAGGTGTTGCTCTTTGTATCCTCATAATGTGCTATCATTTCCTCTGTGAAAATTGACCAGGTGACAAGTGGTTTACGAGAAAAAATCCCTTTATACCATAAGAAATGATTTGGTTCTAAATATAAAGATGCAATACGTACCTTTTGTAACAGTTGCACATCATGTAGATCAAAATATTTCTCCATCTGTAGCATCCATGTTATGGGATCCTTGCCATCAAAATTCCTCATATCGATCTTTTGAATATGGTGGGTCTTCAATCCAATGTTAGATTCTATGAGATCATGATTAACATTTATTTTTTTCTCATCGTGAATTTCCTCTACTACCTTTTTGTCATTAGGAAGCCTTTCTTGTAGCAGCTTTGTCCCACCTTCCTTCAAACCTTCCATGTCTTTCTTCAAATCTTCCATGCCTTTATTCAAATTTGCTTCCCTACCATCGATTTTAGCTTCCATGGCACATATAAAACTATTTATCTTAGATTCAATCATATTCTTCAAATCATCCATCCAATTTGTCTTCCTAGGTGTTTCTATTTTCTCGATTCGAGTCATTCTTTTTCTTGCTTTTAGCAGCTCGATCTTGAATATGTTGTATCTATGAAATTTCAAATCTCTAAGGTTGGAATTTGTGACCTGTAGTAGCCCTTTGCATCCTCTTTCCAATTTCACCAGTCTGATCGAAATTGGATTCTCCAAGAAAGAGTTATGGCCAATATCCCAAGATGACCTGATTATATACTTTTTTAGTAGAGAGAACTTGTACGATGTGCCATGTGTCACTATTTCGAACTTTGGACTTCAAAACAATACATAAAAAATTAAAGTCTGTCCTCTTTCTGTAACTTCTTACGAAATTTCAATCTGATGCTCAGAGAGAAAGTTAGAACGATTTTCCGAAGGTTGTCTATTTCGGATGTAATTCTAGAGCTGCCAGAAACCTAAATGTCTTGGACCGAAGATTTGAAAATATAGCGAAAAAGATGATGCAGGAGCATTCAGGCCCAAAAAACTCATTGTATTTTAGTAGACATAGGGGTATTGTGTTTTCAAGGAAGTTGGTTTCCTAAGAGTGAATTAAATCTAATTATTAATGTTTTGAGTGATTTTAATGAGAGAAGCTAGAATAGGGAATTAATTGAATATTGTGAGGCATATTTGTAAATGTTCTTGAATATAGGAGAACATGAGAGATTTAGGATAGTTGAGAGATTGAGGGATTGAGAATTGATTGTAAATCTTAGAGATTAGGAGTCAGTTCATGAATTTAGGGATTAGAGAGGAGTTTTAGGAACAAGGAAGAGATTTAGGTGTTTTGTTAAGGAATTCATGGATCTAAACCATAATTGGTTTTAGAATCCCTTTATATAAATGTAAGCCTAAAAGGTAGAGACAGGGGTGGGATAGGCTAGAGGTCAGATAATTAGCTATTTAAGCTCGAGTGTGGTTTTGAGCCTACGGTAGAATGTAAATAGAGGCCATTGATATTAGAAAATCAGTCCTGAGAGACAGAGTCTCGATCTGTAATTATCTATTTGTATTTATATATATATAGAGAGTGATTAGAATATGTATAAATGTGTGTTCGAGTGATTAAATGATAAATTCAGTATGAATAAGAGTTCTATGTAATGATTATATGCAGGTGGAGTCGTGACAAAACACAGAGAGAAGAAGAGAGCATGACAGAGGATCACGATGGATCTTTGAATCCATTATAAGACAAGGTAAAGCTCTGTAGAGGCAGAGATCAAAGGAGAATGCGCAAAAATCAACCTCGGAAGTGAATTAAGCAGCCGAAGAGCCAAGGGCGAAAACCTTGAAGGAAACCCAAAACCATAGAAAAGCTGAAAGAATGGCATAAAATTCAAGTAAAGAGAAAGGCAGAAGAAATGGAGTATGAGAGAATTGTAGCCATTGGATCTTTATGATCAATGGTTGGGATTAAATCGCATTGGCGATCGAGAGATCTCACCATCGGATGGACATCGGGCACCAAAATAATCGGAGTTTAATTAAGAAGCCGAACCCGAACTTTATTAGATTAGGAACTTATAATTCCCATCGGGTCCGTATAGCTGAATAACTGTTGGGTTTGTTGTTCACCTGAAATTGGTGTAAACCGTCGGATCTTCTATATGCAGATCAACGACAAGGAATTGTAATGCAGCTTTGGAGATCGGGAGAGTTAATTACCATTGGATCAGGATAAGGATCAAATGGTGGAGATTGCTATAAAATATCGCATCGCAACAGTTTATTGGAATTGTATCGACGGAGGAATATGGAGGCACACGATAATGATAAAGCATTGATCGGGATCAGAAATAGTCGGAGATCGACGGAGCGCTGAAAGAAAGCCCTGAAGGAGTGGAACCGACGGAGTTATAGCGGTGGTATATAATAATTTGAAATTCGAAATATATGATCACATATCAGGAAAGCGGGAGGTATGTATTAATGTGACTGCGAAGGAGCGATTGCCGATTGCGATAAAGGGGAAACCTCGGGAAATGTGCAGAGGTCATACCAAAGGTAGAAAGGTATGTTTTAATGTCTTTCCTTTGTAAATGGTTATAAAAGGGATTAAGGCACCGATAGAAGGAATTGTGGGCTAAACTCGAATTAACCAAAAGAACATGTGGGTTTCATTATATATGCGGGACTAAGATCTAATGGAGGGTTATAAGGGTTGTATAAGTCCCAATAATGAATGATTGAAGGTTTAGAAGGGTTATAATATCCTGATAGGAAGGAGTTAAGAGAATTCCTTTAATAAAGTAATAAGTGAAGGATAAGGGCTGATTAAAAGTTCTGATACATGCATATTAAGAGAAGGGTTAAACTATGTTGAGTGTTAATAAACCATTTAGCATAGGAATTGATATATGGGCCTTAAACCTTAAGAAGAGAAGATTTTACTCCTTAATGAGTTAAAATTCCTGGGACAGATTAGATATGTGCATAATCCATGCATACTATGGGTAAAGCAGGGGTAACCCTACGTCATTTGTTATTAGAGCATAGCCATTATCGGAACAATTGATAGCAGAACAGAATAAGGGAATTATGTAGAAAAGGACTTAGAATAGATATGTGTTTAAGACATGTATGTAGGCAAGGGAGATCAGATTTTAATCTGATAAATTATAGGCACACAGAGATAAAGTGCAGTAGAACTTGCAGATGCAAGAAACAGAGGACATTCCACTCAAAGTACAGGTAAATGGTGGAACAAGACCATGTAGAGATCTTGAAGGTGAGATGACATGTTTTGTTTGATTTGATTTGAATACCAGAGAGTTGTGGGTTTTATATTGACACACAGGTGACATCATAAGGAGGTGAGAAGATTGTAGAAAGCCTAGAGCAAGGAGTGTTCAATTGGTTCCAAAGGAAAGAACCAGAGAAATGCTAAAAGACTGAGCTCAGAGGGGAGAAGCTTAGTGAAGCATATGTAGCAAGGACGATAATTGTTACTACAGAGGTATTGTTGCAGCTCACAAAGGTAATTCCACAAAGGATGTGGGTAAAATTTCCAAAGTAATGAAGGAAGCTTGTAAGACTTTCTAAGAAAAAGAAGAAGTGGTCAGAACCAAGTATTTCATGGTGATTGAAATACAAGAGGGATAGTTGTGTTCTTGAGAAGGTGCAGATGAGTTGAAGCCTAAAGGAGTAGAGAAGAGTGCTCAAAGGAGGTTCCAGAGATAGAAAACCAAGGGCTTGCCAAAAGACTAAGTGAGGAGAGCTTGGTGAGGTAAGTGGCAGCAGGGAAGACTTGTTGTTGTAAAGGCTTTAATGCAGCTCATAGTAAGTGAGGAAGGAGCTCACAAAGATAGAGAAGAAGATGGCTACTGATAGTCATAGTAGAGGTTCTGAGGAAGACTACAACAGAAGAAAGATGAAGGAAGAGGATGTCGAGGCAAATGGCATGAGGATGTGTCAAGAGGTGCTTGACAAAGAGATTGCAGAAATGAAAGAACAACTCAATGTATTGATGATGATACTTGAGGAAAACTAGAGACAAGGTTGGGTCTTGAGGAAAAAGCCAGTGAGGTGGCATAAATTACAGAGAAGGCTACAAAAGAAGATAAGTTAGTAGGTGAATATGCAATTAGCAGAGGAGCTAATGAAGATTGAACAGGTACTAGATGTTCAATTGAGATCTGAAGAACTCAGAGGAGTTGGATTGGAAATGGAAGTATCCATTTGTGAACTAGAGCAGGGTGAAGTTCTGGGTGAAGAAGAAGGAATTATTGATGACTTTATGAACAGTTGGACAAATGCAGATCAACAGGAAAAGGTAAAACCTTGTATTGTTGAATCTAATAATTTTAATGTGATTACAGGTTTTGCAGAGGATGAACAATCTTTTGAAGCTGTCAAAAGTATGGAAGAGTATCTTTCAGAAGATAAAAAGTCTGAAGTAAAGGAGGATGGAGAATATCTCTTAAATGAGAGAAGCATTGATTTATTGTAGTAGAAAGAACTTAATAATGCGTTGATATTTGAAACTGTGACAACACAGGAACAATTTATTGTGAAAGAAGGAGATGAAATTCAGTCTGAAGAACTGATATGTAAAGTAACAGTTGAGACTGTTGAGCCTTGTAATTTTAAGATTGATAGTTTGTGTATAAATGCAGGAAACATAAGTAATGATGAAGTATTTATGAAGTGTCATAGAGAACTTGAATTGTTGGAGTATTTGCTGGGAAATTTAGAGTATGACAGTGTGATTATAGAGGAAGGAGTTCACTACAGTGGATAAGGATAGAAAGACATCATAGAAGCAGATGGTATGGAAGAGAGACTAGCTGGCAGTCTCGTGAATTCTGTTGGGAATTCAAATCAACATACTGATGTGCTGATAGTGGAGGAAAAATCAGAGCAGCATACTGATGTGTTGCCAAAGGGAGATAAGGCATAGAAGCCTTATGATTTTCATTTTAAAAAGTGTTTTATGAGTGAAATTTTAGTTGCAGATGCTGGAGGAAATTTGGTACAGATGGACAGCCAAATGAAAATGGAAGAAGAAGATTCTATGGAAGAATTTAATCCATGGAACAGAGATGTTCAATTGTTCGAGAGAATGCTGGAAAGTTAGGATTAAGTGCAAGACAATAGTGAACAAGAGGGTAAGGATGAAAGGGAGGCAGTTAGGATAGGAGTCAAGGTAAGTGTAGGACTCAAAGAAAATGAAAAAATTGAAGAAGCAATCCATATGGGGGAGATTAACAACAGCAGGAAGAATGATCAATCAGAGTATGAACCTGATTGACAAGGAGAGGAAGATAGAGCAGAAAACAACAGACATACAACAGCAACAAAGGAGCAAAGTGTTTGGGCAGCTACAAACTAAAGTTTTGGACCTTGGAGGTTTTTCAATCAACTTATGAAGACACATGATCAGGAGATCATGGAAATTTTCTACTTTGGGAGTCTGATGCAGGAGCATTCAGGCCCAGTAAACTCATTGTATTTTAATAGACATAGGGGTATTGTGTTTTCAAGGAAGTTGGTTTCCTAAGAGTGAATTAAATGTAATTATTAATGTTTTGAGTGATTTTAATGAGAGAAGCTGGAACAGGGAATTAATTGAATATTGTGAGGCATATTTGTAAATGTTCTAGAATATAGGAGAGCATGAGAGATTTAGGATAGTTGAGAGATTGAGGGATTGAGAATTGATTGTAAATCTTAGATTAGGAGTCAGTTCATGAATTTAGGGATTAGAGAGGATTTTTAGGAACAAGGAAGAGATTTAGGAATTTTGTTAAGGAATTCATGGATCTAAACCAGAATCGGTTTTAGAATCCCTTTGTATAAATGTAAGCCTAAAAGGCAGAGACAGGGGTGGGATAGGTTAGAAGTTAGATAATTAGCTCGTTAAGCTAGAGTGTGGTTTTGAGCCTACAGGCAGAATGTAAACAGAGGCCATTGATATTAGAAAATCAGGCCCGAGAGATAGAGTCCCAATCTATAATTATCTGTTTGTATTTATATATATAGAGAGTGATTAGAATCTGTATAAACATGTGTTCAAGTGACTAAATTATAAATTCAATATGAATCATAGTTCTGTGTAATGATTATATGCAGGTGGAGTAGTGACGAAATACAGAGAGAAGAGGGGAGCGTGACAGAGGATCATGATGGATCTTTGAATCCATTATAAGACAAGGTAAAGCTCTGTAGAGGTACAGATCAAAGGAGAATGCACATAAATCAACCCTGGAAGTGAATTGAGTAGTGGAAGAGCCAAGGGCCGAAACCCTAAAGAAAACCCAAAACCACAGAAAACTGAAAGAATGGTGTAAAATTCAAGTAAATAGAAAGGCAGAAGAAATAGAGTATGAGAGAATCGTAGCCGTTGGATCTTTATGAACAATGGTTGGGATTAAATTGCATCGACAATTGAGAGATCTCGCCATCAGACAGACATCGAGTGCCAAAGTAGTCAGAGTTTAATTGAGAAGCCGGACCCGAACTTTATTAGATTAGGAACTTGTAATTCCCATCGGGTCCATATAGCCGAATAACTGTCGGGTTTGTTGTTCACCTAAAATTGGTGTGAATCGTCGGATCTTCAATATGCAGATCAACGACGGGGAATTGTAATGAAGCTTTGGAGATCAGGAGAGTTAATGAACATTGGATTAGGATAAGGATCAAATGGTGGATATTATTATAAAATATCGCATCGCAACAGTTTATTGGCGTTGTATCAGCGGAGGAATATGGAGGCACGCGATAGCGATAAAGCATTTATTAGGATTGGAAGTGGTCAGAGATCGGCGGAGCACTGAAAGAAAGGTCTGAAGAAGTGGAACCAACAGAGTTATAGTAGTGGTGTATAATAATTCGAAATCTGGAATAAATGATCACATATCGGGAAAGCGGAAGGTATGTATTAATGTGACTGCGAAGGAGCGATTGCCGATTGCGATAAAGGGGAAACCTCAAGAAACGTGCAGAGGTCATACCAAAGGTGGAAAGGTATGTCTTAATGTATTTCCTTTGTAAATGGTTATAAAAGGGATTTTAGCACCAATAGAAGGAATTGTGGGTGAAACCCAAATTAACCAAAGGAACATGTGGGTTTGGTTATATATGTGGGACTAAGATCTAATGGACAGTTATAAGGGTTGTATAAGTCCCGATAATGAATGATTGAAGGTTTAGAAGGGTTATAATATCCCGATACGAAGGAATTAAGAGAAGGCCTTTAATAAAGTAATAAGTGAAGGATAAGGGTTGATTAAAAGTTCCCATACATGCATATTAAGAGAAGGACTACACTATGTTGAGTGTTAGTAAACCATTTAGCATAGGAATTGATATATGGGCCTTAAACCTTAAGAAAACAAGATTTGACTCCTTAGTGAGTTAAAATTCCTTGGATAGATCAGATATGTGCATAATCCATGCATACTGTGGGTAAAGTAGGGGTAACCCTAGGTCAAAAGATTTGAAATTCGGGCCTCAGCTTAACCATGATTTCAACTCAAATGGGTTTTAATTTCAGATTTTTAACCTTTGTAGAAAACAACTTATAGCGAAAATACGATGATGACCTGT
Organism: Pinus taeda; assembly: GCA_000404065.3. Taxonomy (NCBI): domain Eukaryota; kingdom Viridiplantae; phylum Streptophyta; class Pinopsida; order Pinales; family Pinaceae; genus Pinus; species Pinus taeda. The sequence continues at coordinate 122,634 of APFE031088484.1, read as the reverse complement.
TTGAGATGGAATTATGGATCTTGGAAAAACCCTAACTTCCACAAATCATATATCCCAAAATATAGTGAGACAAGATCTGAAATTTAGACCCAAGGTTCATAAATATTTCGGCTCAAATGGGTTTTGGTTTTAGATTCTGTAACTTTGTAGAGAAAAAGTTATAGCGAAAATTCCACGATGACCTGTTTGGAGCAACGAAACCCTAGAATCCAAAGCTCTGATACCGAATGTTATGAAATCAGCTCACAAAATGATAGAAAAGATAGATCAACAACTTAAAAATTAGCCTCTTCGAGGGGGAAACCTCCTTTACATTACACAAATAAACAATTCTTGGATGATACAAATGACAAGGCCTCCTTTCTATATATAGGAGTCTAAGGGGTACCAATACAATCAGAGCCTACATAAAAATAATATTGTAGGGGCACAACAATAACAATAGTGGGCTTCTATGGCGCATAATAATAACAACATGGGGACTATATGGGACAATAATATCATAAGGGGGTTGCGCTAATACCAATAAGGGGTTACATTAGTAGTATAGGGTCCTAACACTAATTCTAACTGCTCCATTAGAAAAAACATTTTCAATCTCATAAGGCCCAAGTGAGTGAGTTTGAAATTTTCCTTGGAAACTTTTGAACTTTGAATCAAAGAGTAATGTCGAGTCTCTTGGCTAAAATTTTCTTTCTTTGATGTATTTATCATGCAATTTGGATCTCTGTTGTTGTACTAAACTAGTCTTCTGGATAGCATCTTGCCTTATTTCATCAAGCTCATTGGGTTGTGCCATTCTTTGCTTTTGTGCTTCTGATAAGTCAAGTCTCAACTTAACTGTTATCTTATGGTTTTGAGTTCGGAACTCAATTGGAAATAGGACCTGCTTCCCATAAACAATTTCATAGGGAGTATGTCCCATAGTGTTCCTCCATGTAGTATGGTAGGCCGATAAAGCTTCTGGAAGATTTTCTACCCAGTCCCTTCTATGCAAGTGAACTGTCTTGGTGAGGATTGCTTCAATCACTTTTTTGGTAGACTCTACTTGTCCATTTTCTTGTGGATGGTATGGGGTAGAATTCTGATGCTTGATTTTATGTTCTTTCACTATCTTTTGCACTACTCTAGATGTAAATTTCTTTCCTTGATCTGTTGCAATTTCTCTTGGGACACCAAATCGAGTAAAAATATCCTAAGAAAGAAATGAAACTACAAGATTTTCAGTAGAAAAAGAAAGTGCTTTAGCTTCTACCCATTTAGTAACATAAACAGTGCATACAATAATATATTTTTTTTGTTTTGAATATGGATTAATTGGTCCAACAAAATCCAAAGCCCATTTTTCAAAATCTTCGATGAGTACCTGAGGCTATAGTGGAATTTCATCCGAGGGAACATGTTTCCCCATTCTTTGACAACTATCACACCTCTTAACATATTCCTTGGCATCCTTAAGAAGGGAAGGCCAATAATATCCTAAGAGAAGGACTTTATAAGCAGTTCTTTTGTCAGGAAAAAGGCCCCCACATGGTTCATCATGGCATGCTTTAAGTATTTCAAGTATTTTTTTCTTCTCTTACACACCTTCGGATGATGAGATCTGGTCTTGTGTTGTATAATTATTCATTTATCCATGAATAAGATGCACTTTATTGGATTATTCTTCATTTTTCTCTAGGAAACAAATAGGAGGGTAACTTTCATGAAACTGAATAATTGGCAATATCTCCAAACCAAGGTGATTTAGTAGACACTGCAGAAAGATATTCATAAGGAAACTTATCTTGTACAGGTATGTCATTGTTATCATTTTGAATTCTAGATAAAAAGTCAACAATTTTGTTCTATTTTCTAGGTTGGTCCATAATGGTGATACTAAATTCATGCAACAGTAATAGCCATCTTTATATTCTACCATTAGTAACTGTTTTATTCATTAAATATCTAATGACAAAATGGTATGTATGAACGAAAGTTTCATAGCCAGTAATGTAATGTCTAAATTGTTACGATATGCCGACACATAGGAAATAGTTAAGTATAATATGGTCTAGTGTAGAGTTAGGTAAAGTGTGTTTCTTTACCATGTACATTTGTAACTTACAATCCAACAGTGACGATATGTTCTAGACATGAAGTGATCCGATTGTTCATTCTCTCCTCGGTATTACTGACACTTGATCTGTGGCTTAACACCCAACTGCCCTGTTAGGTTCCTATACCAATAGGAGTCATAATTTTGATTGAATAAGTGTAAGCCTTGTAATATTGTACATACCTTTGCTTTCTGCAAATGTTTTCCATATTAAAAAAAATTTAAAAAAATGTAAAGAGGGTATGTCCTAAAAGAATAATCAAAGGACAAAAGGAATGAAAAAAGTAAAAAAATGAAAATATATGAACCCCAAAGACAAAAAGAGACCATAAAAGTGTGCAAGCCAAAATTCCACTACAATTTACTTTTTATGCATAATAAATGATTGTGTTTGGCTTGTTACTTATGCCACAATCTATGATAGTCAAAATGTTTAAACTTGGCTATTTCATACTTTTAATTTTATGTTTATAGGTAATGAATAAATCTAACCAAACAGTGTAATCTTGGCAGATCATTAGATAGGTATAGTGGATAAAAGGAGCTCACAATTTAATCTGAGCCCTTGGATGATATAAGGTTAGAATTAGATAGTTCATTTTGTAAAGAAAAGAAAAAGATTGATAAGGGTTTGCTAGCCTAAATGCACCCAAATAAAGTGAAGAAAAAATGGTAGGATGAGTAAGTGGGTAAGTAGTAGAAAGGTTGCAGAAATATCATGTCATTTGATGCAAAAAGCACTTATGTCATTGTTCCAAATGCATCATTTAAATATGCATAAGTGGTGAACAAAAAAAAAGCAATGGTTCATAGTTTGGTTTACTTAACATCCCCTCATTCATTTTAACCCCTATGACACTCATTAACTTCCCTTTCATAATAAAAAGATTAATACCTATAGTTTTTTAAGTCAAAAAGGCTTAGAGAATTTCTCTGACTTCTGGTGGGACTAGACACTCGGCTTGATGACTTAAGAAGGAAAGGTGTTAAATTCCCTTATAATTCATTCAACCCCTTCACAAAAGCCCTTTTCCTAAGGTTAAGTTCTTTTGCCTAGGAAAACCCCTTTATAAACATGTTTTAAGTACAAAACCCACAAAACATATTTATCCTAAAAACTAAGTATATGGAAAGCGCACAACATTTCATATACCTAAGTGCAATACCCCTTTCGCTCATTTCACCGCATATTAATTTTTTAACTTTATTATTTAAATTTCCGAAAAACCCATTGTCTCGTATATATTTAAGTCCTTTATATAAATTAACCCCACCCCTTAGTTTGTTTATAAACTATATTACTACCATGTATCCGACAAATATATTAAAAACCCCGCCCACAGTCTTTAATCCCTCATTAAAGTGCCCCCGATGAGATTAAGTATTAAGTTTATCATATACCGCTGGTGATTAGACCTATGGGCCACCCAAAAACTTTTTGTATAAATCACCGCACAACTTCACTTCCCGATCACCGTACGATCTCCATCCCCCTAATCCAATGGCTTGCATCCATATCGGGCTGACCTGATGTCTACCCTTTACCCGCCCAATAAGGTGGTTTTCCTCCCAGCCCCTGATGCTATGTGTTAAATAATTAATGGGATCGGGCGACCCCTCCCGAATACCGCCCGCACCACAAAAGTGGTGCAAGGGACCTCCCAAACCACTTCCCCTTTTCAACCGAAAATCGTCACTATTCATCAATCAATGAACCCGCCAAAAATTAACCATTTTTGCTATAAAATCCTTTTTATCCCTCTTTTCACTCTTTTTGCGCAATTTTTATTAAGAATTCAGAAAATCCATTGCGACCCCTGCAAAAAATGAAATTACTCACTAATCTCAGCCATTACTCCAAAGATGTTGCAGACAGCCCAACTCATCCATCTGTCCATACTAGAACCGTACGAACCTCTGCAGCCACCATCAACCACCATTTACAGTCAATTCCACCCAATTCCAGGTATTTAACCATGGAAAACCAACTCCATTATCAAATTCCCAGTAAATTCACCCTCGTGACACTATTAATTACGTAAAAAAATCAAATTTACTCTGAGTTTTACACTCTAAGCCATAACCATCTGCAAAACCGTTGTTTCCCTAAAAAACTCTGAATTGCCCCCCACACTCAAATCCATAAGAACTGAGTATGGCTGCCCCAATTGCAATGGATGTAAGACCACCTTCCTTTAGCTGATAAAGATTTCCAAATAAATGATACCACTGCCATAGAACCCCTGCTCAAAGTACATTTGGAAAGTAGGGACAGGTTCCTGAACCATGCTAATAAAATTGGCCTTTGGGAGTCCAATTTACCCAAGCACCAATTCCCCCAAGTCCACATTTTTCCTAAGATTGTTCATATGTGTTATGCATGCTACGTCCCCAGCCACAGAACCATAATGTCTCATGACCAAAATGTCCTTTTTACCATCACAGCTGAGTCTATAAATGAAATGCTGCAGCTCCAACCAGGGCCAAACCTAAATCCCCTTTCAATTGGAGACTTGTTGGACCAGTATCCCAAGATTAGTTCTGCCAAATTGACCCAATTGTTCCAAACCTTCATCAGAGAAGAAAAACACATCCCTAAGGATTCCCCTCCATATGTAGCTGCTATTTTTTCCCCATGGGGCTAGAATATTGTAGCCATGATATCCTGTATTTTGGGGTACACCACTAGTGAATACATTGATGAGTTAATCCTTGCCTTCATGTCCATCTACACTCCAGGATAGCCTCCTGCTATCATTTATGACTATGCCCAATTATAGCTGACAGGATGCATGAACAGTTTATTAGAATGAGCAATGAAAGAGTTTTCAAGTATTCCTCAGTCTTATATCATATGTTCTTATATTATCTACCTGATAAGTTCCCATTCACCCTTCAGAAGCTTGACACCAAGGGCCAGCCCAGATCTGTAATCTTTTGGACCCCACCTTTTCATGATTTTGGATCACCATATACTTACTCAGACTTTATAGATTCTTTTGTGCATCCCATCATGACCATGCTCACTGGGAATCCTCCATCTAGGATAAGACAAAAAATAAAGAGAGTCCTCCAACTTTCCAAGCAAACCAAAGTGGGTGACTGGTACCTTTATCAGAACCATACAAAAATCAGAATATATGGTTGCATGCTGGCACCATACAAGCTACCAAGATACCTCCCAATGAGGTTGTTTGCATTAGAATACTATAGGAAAATCATCAATGCAAATGAAGTAAACTTCGTCAATGCCAAGAAGAGGGCCAATTTCGAAATAAAAGACCAACTAGGCCCCTTCATATGCAACTCTAGGGAGGTAGGCAAAGAAGCAGACCTAATTCTACAGAGAATGAAGTTCCAAACAAGTTTTGTTTAGAGATATGATCCTTTGGAATTCATCACAAAGAAGGGACAAAAGGTCAAGCTAGGACCTTTCATTCACTATCCCATACCTTAAATAGAAGCATATGTAAATCAAATAGAGTGGGTGGAAGGTACCCTAGTAGATCAAGACAACACTAGAGTAGACATAGAGAATGCTCTAATTGATTTAGAAAAGCAGCTTCATGACAACTCTTTTCTGCAGGTACCAGAAGAACCAGAAAGAACCATGAGTACCCCTCCAGTTATGTAGACTCCTCGGAATGAGGAGAAGATCCCAAAAAGAAATAGAGAAGGGGCTTCCACTTCAGGAATGGCCACCTCTGATTTGCAACAGGAATCAAACAAGAGGCAAAGGCTAAATCCAGCCTCTCAGCAGGAATGTATTGAAGACTCAGCTAAGGTCACAAATATAGAATCAGAAAGAAGTAGGCCTACCACTCCATCGGGAGGCATGCAAGAGCCTTCCACATCACAAACTCAGATGTTGGAAAGGTAGCTTAGTGTTGAAGTGTCTTCCTCTAGAATGCCTGTTGACAAAGATCAAGATATCAAGGAAGGATACAAGGAAATCAAAGCTAGAAATGAGAGGCTTAAGGCCCAAACAGATGCACAATACCTAAAGCTAACTCCCACCAATCAAATAAGGCTAATGTTAGAATTTGATATTAAAGAGGGAAAGATGCAGATGACTTTTGTTAAACCCACAGCTCAGCAGCCCAAGACAACATCAGATTTTAAGAAGGTGGATTTTGAAGTGTTAGCAAGGGATATTCATCCAATAGACCAGATTGAACTACACAAACAGGATGGAGAGATGATATACTCCACCTTGACAGGTAAAGACATAGCTTCCCATCAGCTATAGAACTCTCTGAACAACATCTCAACACAATTTCAGTTAGAGAAGGCCTCTTCACAGGCTAAGGATACAAGGATCAAGTCCTTAGAGGACTTAGTGATTGAACTGGGACATGATCCCAAGGATATAAAGGCTACATAGCAGCTTATTAAGAAGAAAAATGATGATATTCTTTCACTTAAGCGGCAATTGAAAATACCCCAGCTGCATCATCCTCAAACTCTAGAAGTCATAGAGAATCAAACTAGACATGAGGAATGATGGACTTGGTCTTAAAATTGAACGATCAACTAAAGGAGACTAAAAAGGAATTGGATGCTTTGATCAAATTAAAACAAGCAGATGTGGCCACTTCTTCAACAAATGTTAACCCTACAGTCTCCACAACAATTCCATCCACACTAGCAGCATCTTTGGCACCTACAGCTCCACTTGTAATAGCATTTCTAGCAACAACAGAATCTACATCAGTAGCAAGTGCATCAGGAGAGAAAGCAACAAAACTAGTCAAGGCCATGGAAGAGATGTATATCCAGGCTACTGAAATGAACAGGTTAAAAGAAAATGTTGCAAGTTTGGAAACAGACTGCAAACTTGCCCAACTGAAGCAGAAAGAAGAAGCACAAAAAGCCCAAAGAATGAGTGAAAGGATCAAAGTCTTATAGAAAGACTTAACACTGGAGAAACCACTTGGGCAAACCAAGGAAATGTTGTGGGCCAATATCATTGACTCTGTCAATGATATTTGGCAATCAATCCAGATTATTTTTGAACAAACAGAGTTAGTAAAGATAGCTACAGAAGCTATCCATAAAGTGAAGGAGGAGTTGGGAGATAAGCTAGAGGATGCTAATAGACTCATCCACTTCCTAAACATCAAGAATAGATATGATCTCCATGAGATAAATATATAAGATAGGACTGCGACCATTTTAGAAATAAGGAAGGTCCTTTCCAAAAGGAACCTTATGCTTAATTTGGAAGAAAAGTGCCACAATATGCAAGTAGCCATTGATAGGTTCATGGCTAAATTATAGATTTTAAGGGAGAAAGGTCTGCCCAGTCCTATGGTTATCAATGACAAAATCATGACACAGTTGGACTATGGTGATAGACTAAGAAAATTGGCTAAAGAACAGGCCAACTCTTCATCCATAAAAGCATTGCCAATAGGAAAAGTGTTGTACAACACATTTGAGAACTTGTTTTTCCTTGAGCATGAGATCAAACATTTATTCCTCACCAAGCCCAATTTTTCCAAGTATACTGAAGCTGATGAAATATATAGGAGAATGATGAATGTAAAATTACCAGATGCAGAATGGTGGGAGACTATGACTGATTTATTGTGATGAATTTACGGCAAAACGTTACTACATAGTAAAAACAGAGCAGCCAGGTAAACAGGTAAAAGGAACACATCAGGGTCAAAGAATATCACGGTCAAATAGTATTAGGTGAAAGATGAAAGTAAAAAAAACTCCAGTGTGAAACTCCACAACTGCAAGCCAGCATAAAGGGCTACAAATCCAACCATAATAGCCAGCAGTACCAAATAAAAAGGGACAACAGGAAACAATTCATTATCTGTCTCTATCTTCTTGCAAGAAGATATTTATATTTCCTAAATTTAATCTCAAATTAGTTTGAGATACTTTGTAATAATTGTTTGTATAAATACTTCACAAATCGAAGTATGTAGGGTGGATTCTTAGATATTTTTATAGACTTTTTGATCTAAGACTGTAAGCTACTGTATCGTTGTTTGGACCAACAAGCTGGATTAATGAATAAAGCAAAGACATTTCACTGGATTCATCTGTAGTGTGAAGAACAAAAAGTATTTTCTCTTGCGATGTTATTTTCTCTACAAGTTTTTCATACTCTTAAATGTATTTGAAATCTGAATACTGTAATATGGAATGATATCTCAGAACTTGCTTCATTGCACCTTGTTTTAACTATTATGCATTTTAATGTTTTCTACTAATTATCTAAGTTAGGGAATTCTTGCTTGCTCCTTAGTTTAGGTAGTTTCCCTCTGATCTATAGTAAAGGATTCTTAATTTCCCTTTTCTCATGATTACCCTCTGTTCCTCCTTTTAATCCCGATTTGAGAATTCTTAAGTGCTCTCTCACCCTGGTTAAGATCATTTCACCCATTCGACCTAAAAACATGTGCTTCACTCTGCTAGCTTGCCCATTGAACACTCCCTTAATGATTTAATCCTAGTTTTGCTACCCTTCTTTGACTCCATATCCCAATAGCCAGAGACATCATTCTATCGATCTGTTTAAGGATTCCACCATCCAACTTCTAATATAAATCCAAAACCCCCTGAACTTTAAGAACTAACCTAAAATCTCAGTAAACAAAGCTAAAACATATAGAGAGAGCCCTCTCTGAGTCATAGGTTGGCTAGAGCCTATACTTAAAAGATTGGTTTGTGGTTACCTCGGTCTTTTCCATCTTCTGATAACTTCTAGGGAAAATTTCTGAGTGATAACATAATGGAAACCATACTAGGGAAAACCCTCAGTCCTAATAAATCTTTAAGAAATTTTTAATTTTGTATTTTGAACCTCTTAAAGTAATTTATTAGAAGTTATTTCTCACAAAAAGAAAACAATTAGAAAAATTCTAAAATTCTGGCTTCGAGGAGAACTCATTATACTAGGGCTAACCCAGATCCAAACCCTCCCCCAGTAGTTGATAATCCCAACCTGATTTCAAGAAAAACCGAAAAAGAAGAAAGTTCAACTAGTCACACACCCTTAGTTAAAGCTAATTCATGCCCCAATGAATGGTATTTTTTAGAATATCTTCCCTTTGATGAGAAATTTGATTTGTCATTATTTAAATCAAAGTCTGAAAATGAAATATACGATATTGTTCTAGACCCTGAGTTCATTCTAGACCTTGAAGTCCAAAAGGCCAATCAGTCAATTGATGAGTACATTCTAAATTCACCACAATAATCCCTTAGTACTGCCAAGATCCCTGAGTTTTCTGAACAATTATCCACTACTCTTAGTTCACCACTATTCCCTTCAACTTCTAAAGCCCATTCCCCACCACCATTCATACACTCTCTCCCTTACCAACCTAACACTGCTCATTTACATCTCACGAGTCCTAGTTCATCCTCCACTACTATATCATTTTCCAGTGCCTCAACCCCACATCTTAGCCCTTCCCAGCTTATAGCCATGACAAATAGATATGCTCCCCTTGTCTTACCTGCTCCACTTGGTACCATGCTAGTAGACTACCAGAGTAAAATCATCCAATTTGATGGTATAGGACACTACTGCACAACACCATGTTAATAAGATGACAAACTACTTTGAACTTCATGAAATTGATATTGTGGATGTCCAAATGAGACTATTTGCTTAGACTTTAGTTGGTGATGTTAGGAAATGGTTTAGATAATTACCTTATAATAGTATTGATAGTTTAGAAGTATTTCATCAGCAATTTTTGAATAGATGGGAAAAGAAAAAGAATCCTCTACAGATCCTTTCAGAATATGAAAATATTAGGAGAGGGCCTAATGAAACTGTTCAAGATTACTGCAACAAATTTAACAATATATCCAATGCAATTCCAGTTAATCTTAGACCCCCACTTGACTTAGCATTAATAAAGTTCCCTGATGGTTTTGACATAGACATGGCATTCTAGCTCAGGGAAAGAAACCCCCCAACCGTACAAGATATGCAACGTGTAGCTGTAAGTGTAGAGGCTAATTTATTAGCTAAAAGAGCTAGAGTTAGGAATGAAAGAAGAGGAATAGCTAAAGATGAGCCTTCACCCTCTGACATTAAAATAGATAGCTTAGAAAAAGGCATGGTGTTAGATTCAGTATTTGCATACTGCCACCAGTGATCAAATATGCTCTTATAAAGTGGTCTTGGGGTGTTGAAATCAAATTTTTTGTCATTTCAGTGAGTCTTCAAGTAAAATTTCGTCACTAGGTATTAGGTCTAGGATTCCTTTCACTCCTTCCAAAGTTTTCCAAATATTGGTCCATGTCACCATTCGGCTAAGTGTACCATCATTCAAAGAGTTGTCATCATTATTTCAAGTTCCAATGGGTCATTTTACACCTTGTTTGTGCTTTAGTTGTGCTTAGGTAAGGCTCATTTCCCTCTCCTAGGGTTTTGAAGGTAATTTTCCCTGGATGGTTAAATCATCAACAAAACTTGTATCCTGATGCTCATACACCTTCCCCTATCCTCAAAATACCTTCTTAAGAACTTCCCATCACTGATATCCCTCAAATTCATCATTTTCCCACAAACCCTAGCCTATTGCTACAATTTGACACTTTCCTAGGTTAGGCCTGTGTTTTTCCATTTTGGACCCCTTCCTCTCACTCAATCTTTGAAATTCCACTTTCCCTTTCTTCCTAACATTCCTCCCTACTTCCCAAAATTTTCTCAAGAAATTAGAAGCCTTTCATCCCCTTCGTTTCCCTTCATTTCTACAAATCCCCTGTTCCACACATTGGGATAAGTTTTATTCAAATGATGTTTCTGAGCAAGAAAAGATGACTTTGACAAAATTGAGAGAGATTTTTGTCCAAAATAGAGAGAAGAAGAAAAAACTCCTTCAGTTTTTACACAGGTCTCATGGTTTGGGAGAAATTTCCAAAACATCATTTGCCTCAAGAGAGTTGTTGCACTTCTGGAGTGACTTTGGGAAAATCAAGATTTCTCCTAGCTGGAGTGACCAAATGACTTTCTTGATGAGTCACATGATAACTAGACACAGAGATATTTCCAATGAGCTATCATGAGCTCAATTTGGAGTTGAGGAAGAGCTTCAAAAGTTGACTGTAACATCACTCTACATTTTGGTAGCCTCATTCTGCACATTTTGACCAGTCTTGGGAGATTGAGCTTCTGATAGGGCAAATGAGCTCCAAATTGAAAAATTCAAGATGTTCTGGAAAGTAGACTCAACATGATTTCCAACGAACTATCTCACGCCTAATTTGGAGACCAGGAAGGCAATCAAAAGATGATTTGAAGTTGGAACTGTGCGTTTCCTTAAGGCACTGCGCGTTTCCAGGAGAGGCGCTGCGCGTTTCCTTAAGGTGTTGCGCACTTGACAGGCAACCCAATTTTTCACTGTTTCTTTGGTTTTTCGCTTTTCACCTCAGGGATTTTGGTTTTTCACTGATGTAATTCATGATCATGATGTAATTAAAGTATATCTTTTGTTACCTAGGGTAGATACATTAGATGAAAAGCTTAAATGAGATGAATGAATCAGTTTGCTTCATACTAGGGATGTTTTAGTTTCAGCGTCCTAGTCTTCAGCTGTCTGCTCAAATTTTTGTGCAACTGATTGCTCCTCTCATGGATTTGACCCCTGAGGCTAGGATTTGTTGTTTTGAAGCCTATATTATGTATTTTCTCAGTCATTGTGTGGGTTGGACTCACTTGGATGCTCAGAGCTTGATTGTACATCATTGTAAGTAGTTTGGCAAGGAAATTAATAGGATTTGTAGCTATTTTTATGGGATCCCTGTGGTATGCAGTTTTAGCACAATTTCTTCTTTTGTAATCATTTGTTTACATGTTATATATATGCCATCATCCATTTCATTTCTGCTTATTGAATGTTATCAATTTTGATAGGTAGAATCCATTGTAACAGTGCTTTGCCTTGGGAAGTCATTCAATGTTTCATGTTTTCTATTGTTTGAGAAGGATCCATGATTGTCACATGCCCTCCTTAGCTCCTCATCAGTCTTAAACACCTCACACCATTAAGCCTAGAGTGATAAAGCCTATGCCTACCTTGCCCCATAGAACACCCTGCATTTCTGACCTAATTTCCTAGACCTAAACTGCGTAGCTCCATCTGATCCAGAGAAACACCAACAAATTCAATCAAAACCTTTCGAGCTACTATACCTAGCCTAAAATCCTTTACCTGATCCAGTCATCTTGACTGAGATCCTTACAGAGAGAGCCCTCTCCCGGCCTTGTAGGGCTAGCTACAAGGCTAAGCTTGGTTTGTTGTTACCCTGGAATTGCCTCCCTTCAGCCTGAGGTAGATATAGGTGATAACATAGTGGCGACCATACTGGGGAACGTAGTTTTATGTTCCTCAGTAAAATGTATGAAATTCAGATCTAATTGTTGATGGTGGACAATGATCAGGCACTAAAAGGCTGAAATCATTCACCTGGCGACTCCAAGTCAGTTTCAAAATCAGATCCAAGGACTCCACTGGAGGATGAACGTGACCAGCAGAAACATGAAAGGACAATATGGAAAGATCAGGTATTAAAATTGGAATTTCATCCAAGATATTACGTTCTTTGTTATAAATTGTTTTTTCTCTTTTCCCAAGAATGTCAAGAAGGTTTTACAAAGTATAATGTATCCGAGAAAAGATCCGAGACATGCATTTGATTCTTTCCCTTTGAATATTGTGAATAAAAAATATTCACATGCCTTTGATCTTGATCAAGACCCTTCTTCCAAATCTTATGATGATCGTCTTCAAAATGATGAGCCTAAAGAGACCAAGACTGATTCTACAACTTCTGTACATACTCATACACCTTGTAAAATTCCAGATCGATACAAACCACTCATTTTACCTCCTACACTCCATGTGTTCCCTAAAAATCATTACCTATATCTACCAAGATTTGATGGTGAATGTGACAACATCATTACTGAGAGTCATGTACTGAATTTTGAGTCTTTTCTTGACCTTTTTGAAGTTGACGAAGAGGATGTCAGTATTAGGCTTTTTTCTCTTTCTTTGCAAGGCAAAGTCAAAAGTTGGTTCAAAACCCTGCCTAATGTGAGCATCTCATATTTCCAGCAGTTGATTAAAGTTTTCCTCGACAAGTGGGTGGTTAGACAGAACCCTTTCTTGATTCTAGAAGAGTATAACCAACTGAAAAGACAGCCAGGGGAGATAGTACAACAATTTTCTGCCAAATTTTACAAAGTCTATTGTTCGATGCCTCTTAATATAATACCTCCTCCTGATTCAGCTCTCTTGCATTACCCAGAAGCCTTTGATCCAGAAATGGAGTTTCAGCCGAGGGAAAGGAACCTTGCAACACTTGAAGAAATGCAAAATAGTGCAGTAGATGTAGAGGCTAATTTGCTGATCAAAAGGGCAAAGTTGAAGGAAGAGGAGATGAAGAACATAGATCTAGAGGAATCAACATCTTTAGAGGTAAAGCTTGACATTTTGGGAAGTGCAGTGGAAGAGATGATGCAAAAGATCACCACAAGGAATGAGTATGATGTTCAAGACCATGGCTCGCTGATTGAAGAAGAACAAGTCGTTGATCCAAAACATTTTCTTTCTTATCCCAGTTGTCATAGATCTGATAATGATTGTTTTATAGATCACCTTGCAAAAGAAAGATCTGTTGATTTGACATGTATGCTTGATGATGTGTTTTATACTGATGATTTCTCTAAGTTTGATCAGTATGATGATGATTATGTTCTCCAAACAGAAGCTAGTCTTGCAGACAAATCAACAACTGGTTTGCGGAAGGAGGAAGTTCACTTTCAACAACTTGAATATAGTGATCAACTGATGCATATCAGCTATGGAAGTGAGGAGGAAAGTGTAGAAAATTTTGAAGTAAGTGAAGGATCTTTGCCTCTTTGTTTTACTTCGTCTCAGTTCATCAGAGACCACTTTCGTGCAATCATAAATCAACTATCGATAAGTTTTGATCTGGACCATCTAGAGGGTAATGAAATCCTTGTTCAAGACTTCTCATATCTAGATTTGTAGCCCCCAAATGCCATTGAATGTCAGGTCGTAGATGAAGACTTGGAAGCTGGAAAATATGATCAAATGATGCAAGAGGATTCTGTACCATTATGTTTTGAATCATTTCATTTTTTGAAGGGAATTTTGCATAGCATATCTTCAAATGAGCAGCCTGTAGAAAATCATGCAATCTCATTGGAACCAACAGAAAATGGGTTGGAATAGTCTTATCAAGTTTTTCACGATCCAATAGCTGATGTGTTGGATGATGTCTGCAGTCAAAGTCCTTCTCCAAACTTGATCCGGCACCCAGTGTCTTTTTCATTTTCAGCAGGAGTCTCGTCACAAATCTCAGATAAAAGTTTGCATTCATGGTATCAAGAGAACAAAAGTAATCCATTGGATGAGCTAAGTCCCAGTGCACATGAATTTCAAGATCCTCATGCAGCCTTTTTGGAGTCAAATAGAACATCCATATTATTCAACCTGGGAAAATTTCGATCTGTTTACAAGTTTTCATGGGAGTTGCATTTTAGTAGTTCTCTCTTATTTCTCATAAACAAGCACTTGTACAGAATTCAAACAGCATCTAGAATGCTTACTTGGTTGCATTGGTTGTTTCATTTCACCTGATCAGGTGATGAATGGAACAGTTAGAGTAGATTTTATCGAATAAGCTCCATTTTGAGTATCTTTGCTAGTTTGTCAGTTGTGTTTTAGTATTGAGTCAGCTTTTAGTTGAGTAAAAGTTACTTTGTGTCTTTGAGTCATCAATATTCAGTCATGTATTCTAGATTGAGTTTTTTTCACTCCATGCCCAATGGATAAGGCTACTTGGTCTACAGTGTCCTTGGCACCTCCAAGGAGCTACCATCCCCAATGGAGCCAATGTTAGAGTCAGTGTTTGCATACTACCACCAATGATCAAATATGCTTTTATAAAGTGGTCATGGGGTGTCGAAATCAAATTTTTGTCAGTTCAGTGAGCCTTCAAGTAAAATTTGGTCACTAGGTATTAGGTCTAGGATTATTTTCACTCCTTCCAAAGTTTTCCAAATATTGGTCCATGTCACCATTCGGCTGAGTGTACTATCATTCAAATAGTTTTCATCATTATTTCAAGTTCCAATGGGTCATTTTACACCTTTCTTGTGCTTCAGTTGTGCTTAAGTACGACTCATTTCCCTCTCCTAGGGTTTTGAAGGTAATTTTCCTTAGATGGTCAAATCATCAACAAAAATTGTATCCTGATGCTCATACACCTTCCCCTACCCTTCAAATACCTTCTTAAGCACTTCCCATCACTGATATCCCTCAAATTCATCATTTTCCCACAAACCCTAGCCTATTGCTACAATTTGACACTTTCCTAGGTTAGGCCTATGTTTTGCTCTTTTAGACCCCTTACCCTCACTCAATCTTTGAAATTACACTTTCCCCTACTTCCTAACATTCCCCCCTACTCAAATTTTTCTCAAGAAATTAGAAGCCCCTCATCCCATTCATTTCCCTTCATTTCTACAAATCCCTTGTTCCACACATTGGGATAGGTTTTACTCAAATGATGTTTCTGAGCAAGAAAAGATGCGTTTGAAAAAAGTGAGAGAGGTTTGTGTCCACCATAGATGAAAGAAGAAAAACCTCCTTTAGTTTTTACATAGGTCTCATGGTTTTGGAGAAATGTCCAAAAGATAATTTTCCTCAGGAGAGTTGCTGCACTTCTAGAGTGACTTTGGGAAATTCAATATTGCTCCTAGCTATATTGACCCAATGACTTTTTTTATAATTCAAATGATAACTAGAGACAAAGAGCTTTCGAATGACCTATCATTAGCTTAATTTGGAGTTGAGGAAGACCTTCAAAAGTTGACTACAACATCACTCTTCATTTTGGCAACCTCATTCTGTACATTTTGACCAATCATGGGAGATTGAGCTTTTGATAGGGAAACTGAGCTCCAAATTGAAAAATTCAAGATGTTCTGGAGATCAAACTGAACAAGCTTTCCAACAAGCTATCCCACACCTAATTTGAAGACTGGGAAAGCACTCAAAATTTGATTTGAAGTTGGTGTTGCGCGTTTCCTTAAGGCGCTGGGCGTTTGTCCAGGAGAGGCGTTGCGCACTTGACAAGAAGCCCAATTTTTAACTATTTCTTTGTTTTTTCACTTTTCACCTCAGGGATTTTGGTTTTTCATTGATGTAATTCATGATCATGATGTAATTAAAGTATATATTTTTTTACCTAGGGTAGATACATTAGATGAAAAGCTTAAATGAGATGAATGAATCAGTTTGCTTCATACTAAGAATGTTTCAATTTCAGCATCCTAGTCTTCGGCTGTCTGCTCAAGTTTTTGTGCAACTGATTCCTCCTCTCATGGATTCAACCCCTGATGCTAGGATTTTTTGTTTTGAAGCCTATATTATGTATTTTCTCAGTCATTGTGTGGGTTGGACTCACTTGGATGCTCAGAGCTTGTTTGTACATCATTGTAAGTAGTTTGGCAAGGAAATTAATAGGATTTGTAGCTATTTTTATGGGATCCCTGTGGTATGGAGTTTTCACACAATTTCTTCTTTTGTAATCGTTTTTTTACATGTTTTATGTATGCCATCATCCATTTCATTGCTTCTTATTGAATGTTATCAAGTTTGATAGATAGAATCCATTGTAACAGTGCTCTTCCTTGGGAAATCATTTAATATTTCATGTTTTCTACTATTTGAGAAGGATCCATGGTTGTCACATGCCCTCCTCAGCTCCTCATCAGTCTTAAACACCTCACACCATTAAGCCTAGAGTGCTAAAGCCTATGCCTACCTTGCCCCATAGAACACCCTGCATTTCTGACCTAATTTCTCATACCTAAATTGCCCAACTCCATTTGATCCAGCAAAACACCAACAAATTCAATCAAAACCTTTCAAGCTACTATACCTAGCCTAAAATAATTTACCTAATCTAGTCATATTGACTGAGATCCTTATGGAGAGAGTCCTCTCCTGGCCTTGTAGGGCTAGCTACAAGGCTAAGATTGGTTTGTGGTTACCTTGGAATTGCCTCCCTTCAGCCTGAGGTAGATGGAGGTGATAACACATGGAAAAGTTAATGGATAGAATAGAGAATATAGAGAGGAAACCCCAGTGGGACAATCAACATGCACCTCTAGTTAGAAACCCGAATTTTAGGAAACATCCCATCCTGAAGACACAGAGAAAGACACACAGATTAACCTGATGGGATTAGATGATGAAGGTGATGTTTTTCTGACTCAAGATGATCAGGAATTGCATATGCTGCAGCAATTGCAAATCCAGTCTGGAGAATCATGTGATTATAAACAAGGTGATGATTTTTCCATCTTTGAAGAGCACAAACAGTGTAACCTAAGGAGTAAAAAGGATTTTGATATCCCTGACCAAACCAACAAAACAGTGTCAAATCAACCCAAGAAAATTAAAGAAGCCCCAGTTTCTAAAATCCTCCAGATTCTCCCCAGAAAAAACCATAATCCTTCTGGCCCCACCATTGTAGATATAACCCCTAATCAACCTTTTGATGATCAACCCTCTACTTCAATTCCCCCCAAAAAACCACTAGACACACCTCAAAACACTATATTTGAAAACTCACAAAAAGAGGTCCCCAATAAAGGAAAAGAAGACCATCCCACTCAAATCCCTACTGTGAAAATTCCAAACCCTCAAACCAAAAAAGCCCGTTTGTCATTCAATTTGGGAGCAAAGGTAGCTAAGCTAAAGATTTTAGTCCCTTTATCAAAAATGAAACCTACAAAACACAAATAAACCAGACCCTGAACATTGCTGAAAATGAGGATTTGGTCAACTTGTTCGATGACCAACCAGAACTTATATTTGGCCCTGATGTTAATGGAAAACCACTAGAAGGAGGAATACCACCCTTCTACATTAGCCTTAGCATCTATGACAAAATTCTTCATAATGCAATGTTGGATTCTGGGGCCTCCCACAACTTAATTCCCAAATCAGTAATGGAGAAATTAAACCTGGAAATTACGAGGCCTTACAAGGACTTATTTTCATTTGACTCAAGTCAAGTAAAGTGTCTAGGATTGATTAAAGACCACTGTGTCACCTTAGTTCAATATCCCTCCAAAAGCATCCTTATGGATATTGCAGTTGCTGTCATCCCACCGAAGTATGGCATGCTATTATCCAGGTCATGGGGAGCCAAACTTCAGAGATCTTTACAACTTGATATGTCATATGCAACAATCTCTATTTTTGGACAACCTAAGAAACTGTACCAAGAAACTTTAATGAAATACATGGTAGGTAGCCAGGATCAGCGTTAAAACTTTCCTATCTACTCCGTACATTCAAAAATTGATTCTTTTATCATGTATAATGTTGATCAAACATAAGAAACTCTTTTAAATAGTGTTTATGTAGAACCAAAAGAAATTGTAGTTTCAAAACAAGAGGAAATTTTCCAAACTTTAGAACTTTCCAATAAACAAGGTAGCAAACTGCTTTAAATGAGGAAAAATTTGTTGCACCAGAAGATGAAAATTATCAACATGAAATATTGTGGCATCTTGAGTTTGATGGGTTGGTCAATAAGTTTGGAGCAGGAGAAGGATTTTGGATATACAATCTGGAGAATAATCACTTAGAAGGCCATGCATACAGACTAAATTTTAAATGTACTAACAATATGGTTGAGTATGAAGCACTAATTTTATGTCTTAAATTAGTTAGAAATCTAGAAGCCAAAAGAGTCTCTATCATGGGAGACCTTATAAAACAAATTGATGTTGTATATATGACAAAGGACCTTAGGTTAAGTTGTTATAGAGGAACCATTGTAGAAATACTAAACACTTTCTTAGAAACCAAGCTTGGTTTAATTCCTAGAAAACATAATATGCAGGCTCATAGTTTAGCAATGTTTTTCAGCACCTACAAGTTACCCTTTCAACCTAACCATCAGTACGCTATTGAAGTTAGGCACAGACCTGCAATCCTAGATAATTTGAAGAACTGGCAAATATTTTCTAATGACAGACAGATAAACAATTTTTTAATCTCAGAAGAAGAATTTATAAATAGCAATATAGATACTGACACATCAATAGATCCTAACATTAAAAACAAAATAGAAATAAATGAGATAGAAGGTGAAGAGATAGATAGATTTCATCCCATTAACTTTATGAAATTAGATGTAGAAAACCTAGAGCAAGTTGAGATTGATGATATAATTAACGAAGATGCTGAAGTAATCAATCTCAAAGACAATTTCTTACCTAAGGGATTAACCACTTTGTAAGATTTGTTTGATTCAAATTATGTTCCTAGGAATCCTAAAATGGAACCTTTGAAATATGATATAGAGGAGTGTAATATAAGCACTGATGAAAATCCAAAATTGATCAAACTTTCAAAATCACTACCTCCAACTAAAAAGGTAAAATACATTGAGTTATTATAGGAATTTCAGGATGTCTTTGCTTGGAGTTATGAGGACCTCAAGTCTTATGACACCAACACCATACAACACACAATCCTTATAAAAGAAAATCAAAAACCTTTCAGACAAAAACTTAGGAGGATTAATCCTGTCCTATTACCTTCAATTGAAAAGGAAATCCAGAGAATGTATGATGCTAAGATAATTGCGCACTTGGTGCCAACTAGGAAGAAAACGGGCGAGATCAAACTCTATGTGGACCTTAGAAACCTCAACAAAGTATCACTTAAAGGCAATTACCCTCTCCCCAAAATGGACCACATTTTACAAAGAGTAGTTGGAGCAACCAGAATCTCATTATTGGATGGGTTTTCTGGTTACAATCAGATTTTGGTTCATTCTGATGACCAAGCTAAAACTGACTTTACTACTCCTTGGGGCACATTCATGTATGTGAAAATGCCTTTTTGACTAATGAATGTAGGAGCCACATTCCAAAGGGCTATGGATATAGCCTTTGCCAAAGAATTTCATGACTTCCTTGTGATATACCTATATGACATTACTTTATTTTCAAAATCTGACGACCAACATTTGGATCATCTAAGGCAAGTTTTTATTAAATGCAGGAAATATGGAATTTCTTTAAACCCCAAGAATTCTTTGTTTGGGTTAGAAGAAGGAAAGTTATTAGGTCATATAATCTCAAAATATGGTATCAGAATAGACCCAACAAGAATATAAGCCATCTTACATATACAACATCCAAGGAACATTAGGGAATTACAAGCTTTCTTAGGGAAAATTAACTTTCTTAAAAGATTTATTTCTAATCTAGCATAATTAATTAGATCACTAAACAATATGTTGAAAAAAGATTCGATCACAAAATGGACTATTGAGGCTAAGAAATCCTTTGAAGACATCAAACTAGTGATCCAGGTCTGGGGGTGAAGAAGGACCCTTCCAAGACCTTTTACTTTCATGACATGTTAAAATTGAATTTTAAAAGAACATTAACAAATAAAGTTGTAGACTATAAAGAAGAGAAACATATCAATCATCAACACATGAAATAACAAGACATTGATAACGGAGTTCGTCCAGGAGGGCCTACGTCTCCGGGTCCTGGTGTTAAGATGGTGTAGGCCGTTGCATTATGTGTTGTCAATAAAGATGATGTACACAAAGATGATGTCTAAATTATACAAGGAAGAATTCCCTCATGTAGGAGTGGCTCTAAGAGATGTTCCATAGCTAGAACTCTCAATCAAAATACTCCTATCAATATGACACAAAAACAAGCATGGTGTGCATCCCGCCAACATGGCACAAAAGGGATGTCAAAGCAAAACACATGCATGCCGACAACAAGAGTATCCCAACAACATACAACAAGGGATCTCGGAGCATAACATGAAGAATTATGACAGAAAGTATCACATAGAAAGGTTTCACATCAAATCAAGCAAGGAATCATCACAACATGTAATAAACAAGATCTTGCATCAACATCAATCATGGATCTATACAACATAATGCAGAAAGAAGAAGTACATGAACACATCCTATACCTCACAACCAAGGGCCATTTGAAGAAGTGGATGTCTCACTGCTAAAGCTGCTCGGACCATTGCTCTCAAGGCATCGATCTCATGAAGATGGCTTCTCACACATGAATGTGGACATCTGGACTGACACTTAGAAAAGTGACTAGAAGAAGAAATGAGAGAATAAGAAATCTGAAGCCACCATCAGCTTTGTGGCATTGAGTAGTGCTGAATCGACTGTTCAAAATCCAAACTCTGGGAAGTTGAGAATTTTGGGCTCAAGGAATCTTCTAGATTTCCCTAGGATTCCTCAAAGATTATGTTCCATGGTTGGACTGTAAATCTGCAAATCAGATGGTGAATCTGATCTCGCCATTGTGATCCCTGCGGAAAACCATGAAAAAAAAGTATAAACTTGACTATATTCTGAAATGTCAAAATTTTACCTCCTTGGGAAAATTTCATGGCTCATGGTTCCACTCCCCGTTTTTGCTGAAATCATGGTTCCACATGCATTCTGGAACTGGCTAGAAAATGAAGACCTCTGATGAAGAAACGAACAACACTATTGTGTTTGTGGCAATGAGAGGTGTAAAAACCATATAAAACTTGTCAAATTCTGACAAAGTGAAAATTTTGCCCTCCTACAAAATTCATGGTTCCTGCATTAAAATATTAATTACTCTGTTGCCTTGAGATTCGTGCCTGCATTTTCCTCGAAATCTATGCCTGTAGCCTTTCTCTATCTCGAACTACGTGCAAAAAGAAAAATGACTGTTTAAGTAGAAAAATCTTGGGCAGGTCCACCAAGGTAAAGTGGTTGGCGTATTGGTAAAGGAGGCATATGGTTACGGAGAGGTTGGGGGATCAAATCCTGCCTCATCCATATATAAACCTTTTAAACCACAATGATGCATAAAAGGGGGTTAGGTCCACATTGGGCGACCTGCCCCTTAAACCCCACATTAATCCTTATCAGCGCATATATAAATCGCAATCACGGTTAGCAGGGATCGACACTGGCGTGCTCGTCGGCATATATATCAGCGCGATCCTCGGAGTATAGCCGATATATATGTCGGAAATTGGTGCTGAAAATATCGGTGGATTAACAGCAGTCAGGGCAATCGGCGATCGAGTTGTGTTGGCGATTGGTGCAAAGATCGACCGATACATATGATATGTATATATAATTGGTTTGCGATTGCGATAAGGCCGACGGGGGTTATGGTCGTCAGCCTCAAAATATATATGCGATTTTTGATTTGTAATATGGTTGTTTTAAAAGGGTTCGGCGGGGTTTGTTGCCGCCAATCCCAAAACCATGTGTGATTGTTTTTATATAGTTATTTTAATAATATATTGTAAAACAAATTTCATTATATGGTTATTTAATAGCCATTTAAAAATGATATTTGTCTCTCATGTAGGTTTGGGAGAAAAATGAGAGAATGCCAAGTGGCAATGGCTGATGGGCTGCCATGTGGGTCCCCCTTTGCTTACTAGGATGCCATGTGGCATACTATGGGCCCCACTTTTCCCCTTTCATGTTAAACTTTGAAGAGCTCTATCTTTCGCACAAGAGCTCAGTTTGACGAACCGTTCACACCACCATGATCAGGACGACGAGGTCTTCAATCTAGTCCTAGTTTGAGTACAATCCGAACACTTTGATTTTTGAGCCATCTTTGTCCTGTGTCTCTCTAGATTCACCTGGATCAATCCTCCCCACTGAGGATCTTTTGGTCCTCCAAAAGCATGGAAAATAATCTGCATCTTTCTCTGTTCCCTGTTTGCATCACAAATGTCCTGAAAAGGTCTCGCTTCCATCTCCTTCACCTTTGTTCTTCAGAGCCTTAAGCGACAAGATGACACCTGCTACTTCTACAACCTGTAGTACATTGTTTGCAAATCACATGCTTTGAATAACATGACCCAACTAAAGACCCAAACGTCCCATACTTGCCATGAGTTTATAACACATACTCGGTGGTCAAGTTTACAACAAGATGGACGTAATACCCCAGTTGTGACAACAAGGCCAAACTATCATGGTTGCTTCAAAAAGTGATGGAGAAAACATCATCACTGCAACACATGATTTACATACATAAGGCAAAACATTATTGTTTTGACAAGTGATGGAAACATAACATCACTTTCAGAGTTTTAACATGTGACTCAAAATACGACTCAAAACATGACCAAACATCATTGTTGTTGACCAAATGATGGAGAACACATCATCACCTTTACACTTTAAAATGCAACAAATGATTTATAAATGAATGACCATGAAATGACATCATGTCAAAAAAACCACTTTTCACTGATCAATGTGAATGGGTCATCTCCCTGAGGTGGTTTTTCTTGTCGAACAACTGCTCTTCCTGGTTCACGCATCGATGCTTTGTCTTTAAGGCGCTGCTCTGGATGGAGCTTCTAGCAAGTGGCTCTCTGATGGCCATTTCTGTCGCAATGACTACAGTAGGCTTTCTTCCTCCATATCTGCTTAACCTGTTTCTTTTCATGCTGTTGAGAGGGTCTTTCACACTTCATGAGTGCTGCCATTCTTTTCCAATAGTTAAACAAGGTATGGTTAGGTAAACCACAAAAAAAGCATGTTTTTCGATGCCTTTGTCTTCGTTCATTATTAACAACATGAACATTCGAAGATCAAAAATGGTTATACCTTCCTTTACTATTTTGATGTCAGTATGGTGATGAGAGCTTGCCTCAGCTCTCTCCCTGCAATGGAAACAACCATGCGATGATGGGGATGTTTTCCCATCATACTCTTTCCTCGTCGATGTCTCTGATAAATATAAGACCTTTGAGCACTCTCCTTTAGTTTTCCTTGAGCCTGCAAATTGAGGTTCGTGCACAACCTCCAAAGGTTGAGTTATGCCTTGGTTCTTAGCACCAATCTCTTTCTCCTCGTGCCTTACCTTTGTAAGGAGCCTCATGTTTGTCCCTATAATTGGGATCTCCAAATCTCCAATAGACATCATACTATGAGAAGATGAAATCAAAAGGAAATCAACATCTTTTACCTTCTCTTTCGATTTGGAAAGAACTAATGAAGGCTGCTCATCATCTGTCGTTGGTGGTTCGCTAACTGTCTCAGCGGATTCCCCAACTTCTTTCCTAACATACCCAAGTCCTACCTGACGGGGTAATTCCTCTACTTTAATGGGATTGACAATGCCTTGGCCATTAATGCCCAAACCTTTTCCTTCATATCCCATTCTCTTCAGTAGTTTGGAGCCAATTCCTGTGGTGTGATTTTCAAACACAACGAAATCATCATTAGGAAACATACATGAAGATGGAGAACTACTTCTTACCTCACATGGGTCTCACTGTAGCTTTTCCAAGGCCTCGTCCTTTGCTTGCAGCTGTAGTAGCAAACTTTGCTTCTCTTCTTTCTCTTCATGTAGACACATCTTCAATTCGTCATTCTCTATTTGAAGATTATGTCTGTCTTGCTTCAGTTCTTTCATGGTCTCCTCTCTGGCTTTCAACTAAAGCTGTAATCACTGCTTTTCCTCTGTTTCTTTCTGTAGAGTTTTATACATAATTTCCACTTCCTTGGAAATGTTAAGCATGGTCTGATACATTTCTCTTTCATCCTTTGTCATTGTTCACACTGCAACTCACATCAACGTAAAGACCTGCTCTGATAACACTTGATCTAGGTCTGGGTGTGAAGAAGGACCCTTCGAAGACCTTTTACTTTCATGATGTGTTAAAATTTCATTTTAAAAGAACATTAACAAATACAGCCAGAGACTGTAAAGAAGAGGAACATATCAATCATCAACACATGAAATAACAAGATGTTAATAACGGAGTTCATCCAGGAGGGACTACGTCTCCGGGCCCCAGTGTCAAGATGGTGTAGGCCGCTGCATTATATGTTGTCAATAAATATGATGTACATAGAGATGATGTCTTGATCATACAAGGAAGAATACCCTCATGCAGGAGTGGCTCTAAGAGATGTTCCACAGCTAGAACTCTCAATCAAAAGACTCCTATCAATATGACACAAAAACAAGCATGGTGCGCATCCCACCAACATGGCATAAAAGGGATGTCAAACAAAACACATGCATGATGACAACAAGAGTATCCCAACAACATATAACAAGGGATCTTAGAGCATAACATGAAGAGTTATGATAGAAAGTACATCACATAGAAAGATTCCACATCAAATCAAGCAAGGAATCATGACAACATGTAATAAACAAGATCCTGCATCAACATTAATCATGGATCTGTACAACATAATGTAGAAATAAGAAGTACATGAACACATCATATACCTCACAACCAAGGGCCATATGAAGAAGTGGATGTCTCACTACTGAAGCTACTCGGACCATTTCTCTCAAGGAATTCATCTCATGAAGATGGTTGCTTGCACATGAATGTGGACATCTGCATTGGCACTTAGAAAAGTGACTAGGAGAATAAATGAGAGAATAATAAATCTGAAGCCACCATCAGCTTTGTGGCATCGAGTTAGTGCTGAATCTACTCTTCAAAATCTGAATTCTGAGAAGTTGAGAATTTTGGGCTCAAGGAATCTTCTAGATTCCCCCGGGATTCCTTAAAGATTCTGTTCCATGGATGGACTATAAATCTGCAACTCAGATGGTGAATCTGATCTTCCCATTGTGATCCCTACAGAAAACCATGAAAAACAAGTATAAACTTCACTATATTCTGAAATGTCAAAATTTTACCTCCTTGGGAAAATTTCATGGCTCATGGTTCCGCTCCCTGTTTTTGCTAAAATCATGGTTCCACATGCATTCTAGAACTGAATGGAAAATGCAGACATCTGATGAAGAAACTAACAACACCATTGTGTTCGTGGTGATGAGAGGTGTAAAAACCATATCAAACTTGTCAAATTCTGACAAAGTGAAAATTTTGCCCTCTTGCAAAATTCATGGTTCCTGCATTAAAATATTAATTAATCTACTACCTTGAAATTCATGCCTGCATTCTTCCTCGAAATTTGTGCCTACAGCCTCTCTCTGTCTTGAACTGTGTGCAGAGTGAAAAATGGCTGTTTAAGTAGAAAAACCTTGGGCAGATTCACCAAGGTAAAGTGGTTGGCGTATTGGTAAAGGAGGCATATCATTATGGAGAGGTCGGGGGATCAAATCCTGCCTCATCCATATATAAACCTTTCAAACCACAATGATACGTAAACGGGGGTTGGGTCCACATTGGGCGGCCCACCCCTTAAACCCAGCATTAATCCTTATCAACGCATATATAAATCGCAATCGGTGGTCAGTAGGGATCGGCGCTAGTGCAGTCGTCGGCATATATATCAGCACGATCCCCAGACTATCGCCGATATATATGTCGGTGATCGGCGCCAAAAATATCAGTAGATTAATAGGAGTCGGGGCAATCGGCGATCGGGGTATGTCGGCAATCGGTGCAAAGATCGGCTGATACATATGATATGTATATATAATTGGTTTGTGATTGTGATAAGGCCAACGGGGGTTATGGCTGTCGGCCTTAAAACATATATGCGATTCTTTTTTGTAATATGGTTGTTTTAAAAGGGTTCGGCGGGTTTTTTTGCCGCCGATCCCAAAACCATGTGTGATTGTTTTTATATAGTTATTTTAATAACTATATTGTAAAACAAATTTCGTTATATGGTTATTTAATAACCATTTAAAAATGATTTTTGTCTCTCATGAAGGTTTGGGAGAAAAATGAGAGAATGCCAAGTGTCAATGGCTGATGGGCTGCCATGTGGGTCCCTCTTGCTTATTGGGATGCCATGTGGCATACTGTGGGCCCCACTTTTCCCCTGTCATGTCAAACTTTGAAGAGCTCTATATTTCGCACACGAGCTCGGTTTGACGAACCATTCACAGCACCACGATCAGGACGACAAGGTCTTCGATTTAGTCCTAGTTCGAGCACAATCCGAACACTTTGATTTTTGAGCCATCTTTGTCCTGTGTCTCTTTGGAGCCACTTGGATCAACTAGCCTTAACTAAAACACCATTTTTTATCAGTCCAAAATTTGACAGAGATTTTATCTTATTTTCCTTTGCTTTTGAGCACACAATTGCTGCAATTTTACCGCAGAAAAATGACCAGGGCTATGAACAACCTATTTCTTTCTTTAGCAGAGCCCTAAGAGATACCCCCTAAAATAGAACATAATGGAGAAAAAAGCCTTTGCTTTTGTCAAAGCCATCAAGGATTTTAGCGTGTACATTTTATGTTCTCATATAGTAGCATACGTTCCTAGTTTAGTATTTAAAGACATCCTAACTTAGGATGGTCCAGATGGAAAAAGGGGAAAATCTATTGCTACTATTCTAGAATATGACATTGAAATCAAGCCAACTAAGTTAATCAAGGGCCAAGGTTTAGCCAAGCTCATGGCTGAATCGAACTGTCAGGCCTTAGATATAAAATTCATTGCAACAATAGATGATGAGTAGGAGATGGCGACTCCACTAATCAACCAAGCCTTTGTTGAATCACCATGGTATGCTGATATCATTTATGTTTTACTAAATTTACAAGCTCGTCTTGAATTATCTAAGACCAAAAGCAGATTTTTAAAGATGAAATCCTTAAAATTTTGTATATTAGACAATGCTTTGTTTTGGAGAAATCATAAAGGTATTCTTCTCAACAGCTTATTAAAAGATGAATCTGACAAAGTATTACAAGAGTTTCATGTAGGTGACTGTGGAGGACACCTTTACTAGAAAACCACTACTGATAAGATTCTTAGATCTAGTTTCTACTAGCCTGCCTTGTTTTTTGATGTAAAGAAATATGTGACCTCCTGTGACAAATGTCAAATTTTTGAGGGAATGAAAAAGCTTCTACCTTTACCCCTCAAGCCAATCTCTGCTGAAACACCTTTTCAACAATGGGGTTTAGACTTCATTGGTGAAATTCACCCATCTTCCTCTGCCCAACACAAATGGATCCTCACTGCCACAGACTATTTCACAAAATGGATAGAGGCCATACCTTCAAGGCAAGCCACTGACACTGTTATCATAACCTTCCTTGAAACCAACATTCTATCAAGATTTGAATGTCCAACTAAGATCATTACTGATAATGCAACAGCCTTTAAATCCAAAAGAATGATAGATTTTTGCAACAAGTATCATATAACCTTGGGCCATTCTATAGCCTATTATCCTCAAGGAAATGGACTGGCAGAATCCTCAAACAAAAGTCTGGTGAACATCATCAAAAAGTTGTTAGAGGACAATAAGAAAACATGGAATATTAAGTTAGTCAATGCCTTATGGGTAGACAGAATAACCACAAAGAAATCAATCAATACCTCTCCCTACCAACTAGTTTATGGGATGGAAGTTGTTTTTCCATCCTCCTTGGGAACACCAGTAATGAAGTTTCTTCAAGAGTTGAAGGTTGAACCAAATAGTATCCAAAGAAGAATCAACCAAACAATTCATCTTCAACAAATAAGGGAGGAAGTATACATCAGATCTCAGGTTGTGTAGGAAAGGATTAAAAAGATTTTTGATAAGAGAACCAAGGCTGAATATTTCTACCTTGGGGACAAAGTCCTAAATTGGATTAAAGGAGGGAAGATAAAGGTAAACATGGGAAATTCGATTTCCTATGGAAAGGTCCATATGTCGTTTTTGCTTTCAAAGGAAATAATGCTTTCTTCCTAAGAGAAATGGATGGTACAGAAGCAAAAAGTGGACCAGTGAATGGTCGAATTCTCAAACACTATTTTGAACCTAACAACTGATTTTTACTTCCCATTGTACATATTTCATTTTTCTTCAAAAATATTAGTTTGGATTGGATGGTGATTTTTGAAGTTGAAGCCCGAAGAGAAGGTCCTAAGCTTTAAGGACTCACTGTCATAAGTATCAATAATGTAGAGGCATAGAGGATAATTTTGCAAGGTAACATCAATAGCAATTCAAAGGCTACTAATCTACAGAGTTCTTGACATTTCACCAGAAAATGCCATGCCCAAGTGGAGCCACTATTAGGTTCCTATACCAATAGGAGTCATAATTTTGATTGACTAAGGGTAAGCCTTGTAATATTGTACATGCCTTTTCTTTCTGCAAATGTTTTCCATATTAAAAAAATCAAAAAAATTGTAAAGAGGGTATGTCCTAAAAGAATAATCAAAGGACAAAAATAATGAGAAAGGTCAAAAAATGAAAATATATGAACTCCAAAAGACAAAAAGAGACCATAAAAGTGTGCAAGCCAAAATGCCACTACTATTTACTTTTTATGCATAATAAATGATTGTGTGCAGCTTGTTACTTATGCCACAATCTATGATAGTCAAAATGTTTAAACTTGGCTATTTAATACTTTGAATTTTATGTTTATAGGTAGTGAATAAATCTGACCAAACTGTGTAATATTGGTAGATCATTAGATAGGTAGAGTGAATAAAAGGAGCTCATCAGTTTAATCTGAGCCCTTGGATGATATAAGGTTAGAATTAGATAGTTTATTTTGTAAAGAAAACAAAAAGATTGATAAGGGTTTGCTAGCCTAAATGAACCCAAATAAAGTGAAGAAAAAATGGTAGGATGAGTAAGTGGGTAAGTAGTAGAAAGGTTGCATAAATATCATGTCATTTGATACAAAAAGCACTTATGTCATTGTTTCAAATGCATCATTTAAATATGTATAAGTGGGAAACAAAACAAAAGAAATGGCTTACAATTTGGTTTACTTAACATCCACTCATTCATTTTAACTGCTATGACACTCATTAACTTCCTTTCCATAATAAAATGATTAATACCTATAGTTTTTAAAGTCAAAAAGGCTTAGAGAATTTCTCTGACTTCTAGTGGGACCGAACCCTCGGCTTGATGACTTAAGAAGGAAAGGTGTCAAATTCCCTTATAATTCATTCATCCCCCTCACAAAAGCCCTTTTCCTAATGTTAAGTTCTCTTGCCTAGGAAAACCCCTTTATAAACATGTTTTATGTACAAAAACCACCAAACTTTTTTATCCTAAATAATAAGTATATGGAAAGCAAACAACATTTCATATACCTAAGTGCAATACCCCTTCTGCTCATTTCACCACATATTAAATTTTTAACTTTATTATTTAAATTTATGAAAACCCATTGTCCGTTATATATTTAAGTCCTTTATATAAATTAACCCCACCCCTTAGTTTGTTTATAAACTATATCACTAGCCCGTATCCCACAAATATATTAAAAACCCCACCCACAGTCCTTAATCCCTCATTAAAGCACCCCCAATGAGATTAAGTATTAAGTTTATCATATACCGCCGATGATTAGACCTATTCCCCCCCGCAAAAACGTTTTGTATAAATCGCCGCCCAACTTCACTTTCTGATCACCGTACGATCTCCCTCCCCCTCATCCAACAACTCACATCCATATCAGGCTGACACAATGTCTGCCCTTTGCCCGCTCGATAAGGTGGTTTTCCTCCCGGCCCCCAATGATATGTGTCAAACAATGAATGGGATCAGGTGACCCCTCCCGAATACCGCTCGCACCACAAAAGCGATGTGGTGGACCTCCCAAACCACTTCCCCCTTTCAACTGAAAACTGTCACTATTCATCAATTAATGAACCTACCAAAAATTAACCATTTTTGCTATAAAAGCCCGTTTACCCCTCTTTTCACTCTTTTCGCACAGTTGTTATTGAGAATTCAGAAAAGCCATTACGACCCTTGCAGACAACAAAATTGCTCACTAACGTATGCCATTACTCCAAAGACGTTGTAGACAACCTAGCTCATCCATCAGTCCGTACCAAAACCGTATGAACCTCTGCAGCCACCATCAACCACCATTTCCAGTCAATTCCACCCAATTCCAGGTATTTAATCGTGGAAAACCAACTCCATTGTCAAATTCCAAGTAAATTCACCCTCGTGACACTATTAATTAAGTAAAAAAAAGCAAATTTACATTGAGTTTTACACTCTAAGCCATCACCATCTATAAAACCGCCATTTCCCTAAAAAACTTTGAATTAGCCCCCACAATCAAATCCACAAGAACTGAGTATGGCTACCCCAATTGCAATGGATGTAAGACCCATTACCACACCCCATTTAGACCTCGACCACCTTCATTTAGCTGATAAACATTTCCAAATAAAAGATACCACTGCCATAGAACCCTTGCTCAAAGTACATTTCCAAAGTAGGGACAGGTTCTTGAACCATGCTGATAAAATTGGCCTTTGGGAGCCAAATT
The DNA here is from genome assembly GCA_000404065.3 of Pinus taeda. Lineage (NCBI taxonomy): Eukaryota > Viridiplantae > Streptophyta > Pinopsida > Pinales > Pinaceae > Pinus > Pinus taeda. The sequence continues at coordinate 91,223 of APFE031088484.1, read as the reverse complement.
TTCCCAAGTAGCAGTTCCCCCAAGTCCACATTTTTCCTGATATTGTTCATATGTGTTATGCATGGTATGTCCCAAACCACAGAACCATAATTTCTCATGACCAGAAGTTCCTCTTTACCATCATAGCTAAGTTTATAAATGAAATGCTAAATCTTCAACCAGGGCCAAACCTAACTCCCCTTTCAATTGGAGACCTTTTGGACCAGTATCCCAAGCTTAGTTCTACCAAATTGGCCCAATTGTTCCAAACCTTCATCAGAGAAGAAAAATACATCCCTAAGGATTCCCCTCCATATGTAGCTACTATTTTTTCCCCATGGGGCCACAATATTGTAGCCATGATATCCTGTATTTTGGGGTACACCACTAGTGAATACATTGATGAGTTAATCCATGCCTTCATGTCCATCTACACTCCAGGATAGCCTCCTACTGTCATTTATGACTATGCCCAATTTATAGCTGACAGGATGCATGAACAGTTTATTAGAATGAGAAATGAAAGAGTTTTCAAGTATTCCTCAGTCTTATATCATATGTTATTGTATTATCAACCTAATAAGTTCCCATTCACCCTTCAGAAGCTTGACACTAAGGGCCAGCCCAAATCTGTAATCTTTTGGACCCCACTTTTTCATGAGTGTTGATCACCATATACTTACTCAGACTTTATATATTCTTTTGTGCATCCCATCATGACCATGCTCACTGGGAATCCTCCACTTAGGATAAGCCTAGAAATAAAGAGAGTCCTCCAACTTTCCAAGCATACCAAAGTAGGTGACTGGTACCTTTATCAGAACCATACAGAAATCAGGATATATGGTTGCATGCTGGCACCATACAAGCTACCAAGATACCTCCCAATGAGGTTGTTTGCATTAGGATACTATAGGTAGATCATCAATGCAAATGAAGTAAATTTCGTCAATGCCAAGAAGAAGGCTAATTTCAAAATAAAAGACCAACTAGGCCCCTTCATATGCAACTCTAGGGAGGCAGTGAAAGAAGCAGACCTAATTCTGTAGAGAATGAAGTTCCAAAGAAGTTTTGTTCGGAGATATGATCCTTTGGAATCCATCACAAAGAAGAGACAAAACGTCAAGCTAGGACCTTTCATTCACCATCCCATACCTGAAATAGAAGCATATGCAAATCAAACAGAATGGGTGGAAGGTACCCCAGTAGATCAAGATAGCACCAGAGTAGATGTAGAGAATGCTCTAATTGATTTAGAAAAGCAGTTTGATGATAACTCCTTTTTGCAAGTACCAAAAGAACCAGAAAGAACCATGAGTACCCCTCCAGTCATGCAGACTCCTTAGAATGAGGAGAAGATCCCAAAAAGAAACAGAGAAAGGGGCTTCCACTTAAGGAATGGCCACCTCCAATTTACAGTAGGAATCAAACAAGAGGCAAAGGCTAAATCCAGCCTCTGAGCAGGAATATATTGAAGACTCAGCTGAGGTCACAAATACAGAAGTAGAAAGAAGTAGGCCTACCACTCCATCTAGAGGCATGCAAGAGCCTTCCACATCACAAACTGAGATGTTGAAAAGGCAGCTTAGTGTTGAAGTGTCTTCCTCTAGAATGCCTGTTGACAAAGATCAAGATATCAAGGAAGGATACAAGGAAATCAAAGCTAGAAATGAGAGGCTTAAGGCCCAAACATATGCACAATACCTAAAGTTAACTCCCACCAATCAAAAAAGGCTAATGTCAGCCTTTGATATTAAAGAGGGAAAGCTACAGATGACTTTTGTTAAACCCACAGCTCAGCAACCCAAGACAAGATCAGATTTTAAGAAGGTGAATTTTGAAGTGTTGGCAAGGGATATTCATCTCACAAACCATATTGAGTTGCACAAATAGAATGGAGAGATGATATACTCCACCCTGATACGTAAAGCCATAGCTGCCCATCAGCTACAGAACTCTCTGAACAACATCTCAGCATAATTTCAGTTAGAGAAGGCCTCCTCACAGGCTAAGGATACAAGGATAAAGTCCTTATAGGACTTAGTGATTGAATGGGGACACGATCCCAAGGATATAAAAGCTACATAGCAGCTTATTAAGAAGAAAAATGATGATATTTCGGCACTTAAGAGGCAACTGAAAATACCCCAACTACATCATCCTCAAGCTGTAGAAGTCATAGAGAATCAAACCAAACAAGAGGAATTGATGGACTTGGTCTTAAAATTGAATGATCAACTAAAAGAGATTGAAAAGGAATTGGATGCTTTGATCAAATTAAAACATGCAGATGTGGCCACTTCAACAAATGTTATCCCTACAGTTTCCACAGCAGTTCCATCCACACGAACAACATCTTTGGCACCTACAGCTCCACTTGTAATAGCCTTGCCAGGAACAACAAAATCTACATTAGTAACAGGTGCATCAGGAGATAAAGCAGCAGAACTAGTCAAAGCCATGGAAGAGATGTCTATCCAGGCTATTGAAATGAACAGATTAAGAGAAAAGGCTGCAATTTTGGAAACAGACTGCAAACTTGCCCAACTAAAGCAGAAAGAAGAAGCACAAAAATCCCAAAGAATGAGTGAAAGGATCAAAGTCTTAGAGAAAGACTTAACATCAGAGAAACCACTTGGGAAAACCAAGGAAATGCTGTGGGCCAATATCATTGACTCTGTCAATGATATTTGGCCATTAATTCAGGCTATTTTTGAACAAACAAAGTTAGTAAATACAGCTACAGAAGTTATCGAGAAAGTGAAGGAGGAGTTGGGAGATAAGCCAGAGGATGCCAATAGACTCATCCACTTCCTCAACAGCAAGAATAGATATGAGCTCCATGAGCTAAATATAGAAGATAGGACTACGACCATTTTAGAAATAAGGAAGGTCCTTTCAAAGGAATATTATGCTTAATTTGGAAGAAAAGTGCCACAATATGCAGGTAGCCATTGATAGGTTCATGGCTGAATTCTAGATTTTAACGGAGAAAGGTCTGCCCAGTCCTATTGTTATCAATGACAAACTCATGACACAGTTGGACTATGGTGATAGAATCAGAAAATTGGCTAAAGAACAGGCCAGTTCTTCATCCGTAAAAGAATTTCCAATAGGAAAAGTGTTGTACAACACATTTGAGAACTTGTTTTTCCTTGAGCATGAGATCAAACATTTATTTCTCACCAAGCCCAATTTTTCCAAGTATACTGAAGCTGATGAAATCTATAGGAGAATGATGAATGTAAAATTACTAGATGTAGAATGGTGGGAGACTATGACTGATTTACTGTGATGAATTTACAACAAAAAGTCACTACACAGTAAAAACAAAGTAGCCAGGTAAACAGGTAAAAGCAACACATCAGGGTGAAAGAGTATCAGGTGAAAGATGAAAGTAAAGAAAACTCCAGCGTGAAACTCCACAACTGCAAGCCAACATAAAGGGCTACAAATCCAACCATAACAGCCAGCAGTACCAAATAAAAAGGGACAACATGAAACAGTTCATTATCTGTCTCTATCTTCTTGCAAGAAAATATTTATATTTCCTAAATTTAATCTCAAATCAGTTTGAGATATTTTGTAATAATTTTTTGTATAAATACTTCACAAATCGAAGTATGTAGGGTGGATCCTTAGACATTTATATAGATTTTTTGATCGAAAACTGTAAGCTATTGTATCACTATTAGGACCATCAGCTGGATTAATGAATAAAGTAAAGACATTTCACTGGATTCATGTGTAGTGCGAAGAACAACAAGTATTTTCTCTTGTGATGTTATTTTCTTTATAAGTTTTTCATACTCTTAAATGTATCTGAAATCTGAATGCTGTAATATGGAATGATATCTCAGAACTTCCTTCATTGCATTATGTTTAACTATTATGCATTTTAATGTTTTCTGCTAATTATCTAAGTTAAGGAATTCTTGATTGATCCTTAGTTTAGGTAGTTTCCCTCTGATCTATAGTAAAGGATTATCAATTTCCCTTTGTTCATGATTACTCTATGTTCCTCCTTTTAATACCGGTTTGAGAATTATTAAGTGCTCTCTCACCCTAGTTAAGATCATTTCACCCATTCTACCTAAAAACCTGTGCTTCACTCTGCTAGCTTGCCCATTGAACACTCCCTTTAATGATTTAATCCCAGTTCTGATGCCCTTCTTTGACTCCATAGCCCAATAGCCAGAGACATCATTCTATCCATCTGTTTAAGGATTCCACCATCCAACTTCCATTACAAATCCAAAACCCCTTGATCTTGAAGAACTAGCCTAAAATCTCAGCAAACAAAGCTAAAACATATAGAGAGAGCTCTCTCTGAGTCATAGGTTGGCTAGAGCCTATACTTAAAAGATTGGTTTGTGGTTACCTTAGTCTTTTCCTTCTTCTGATAACTTCTATGGAAAATTTATGAGTGATAACATGGTCCATGATCTCTATTTAAAGAACATGGAGGGTCATTTGTAGGGTGATCGTTCATAGGCAAAGCTTATGTAAATTTTCTTTTTTTTATTAATAAATTGTCTGAAGTGGCTGAGTTGGCTCAGGCCATGGATTGTTAGGGTCCCACCCTAACCCCTTTATTCATGTCATGGGATCACGTCATAGTCAAGAGTCAATAAAGCCCATATTAATATTTGTAAGTGGTTAACCCAGTTAGTTGCAAATGGGACCACAATTAGTTGTAAATGGGCGGTAGTATTAAATAAAGGTTAAATGGGTGGTAGTATTAGATAGATGGTATTAATAAAACCCACGGTATTGGCCCGTGGTATTGCATGTAGGAGTCATATATAAAGGATAGAGACTCCCTGCGAGGAGCATCGTGTCTTGTTTTGTAATCAAGCTCTGCTCTATTGGAGGTTGCCCCCTAGAAGAGGCCTGTGAACATTTCTCTCTAAGTAATAAAATCTTTGCTATTCTGTGTTCTGGGTATATTTTCTTAACATATTCTGTGTTCTCGGTATTTTTCCGCGCATATTCTCGGTTCGGTATTGCTTTGCAGGATAAGAAGCATAACAAGTGGTATCAGAGCACTTTCCAGGGCTCGGTGGGATCTCCAAATTTTAGCGAATTTTTTTTGTTGGCTAGAGACGTGTTCCGGCGTCTTTAAACCACGGGATTTGTCATTGTGCGCATAAACCTACGGATTTGGGGAGGCATGCACGCAGGAAATACAAGAGGTGGTCACGTCTGTTGGACTCCCTTGTAACCCCTGTGGGTACCCCTTCGAGTAGTAG